>JAOCNB020087015.1:0-11985 GCA_026546465.2 Palythoa caribaeorum | reverse complement strand
GAAAATCTTCGGAAATTTTCGGCAGTGTTCGGAAATCTTCGGAAAATTTCGGAAGTACTTTAAAATCTGTTTTTAAGTAATTTTGCAAGTTTTGAAAATTTTCGGAAAAACAAAGGAATGACCTCAGCGATATCTTCACTAGTGAGGATATGGAAAATATGTCACTCGTACGAGTGGCGTATGTCCAGTAAAACACTACTAATATCTATGTAATAAAGCTTTTTATGTTCTACCAACCTGACTCTAAATGGAGAGTTACAAAGCGTCAAGATCAAAGCCACAACATCTGCATCGCATTTTTCAACCACTTTCAAAAACAATTCCGAAGACTTTTTTGTATCTGGCTTCCAACATCGGAAAAACTCTCCAAGCACTCGGCTGGACTGAACATCATACTGGTCATACTCTTTCATATCCAATTCTATAAAGGTTGTTAACAGTTGGTACGCGGCCTCCACGTCCCAGACCCTTGTGTTGTACTTCTTCAGGGCAGTAAAGTATTTCTGTATGTCTTCTTCGCGCGATTCAAACGAGTCTTCGTTTTCTGATGCTGAAGCGCCTTCAAGGTTATTATTGTCGTCTGTGTCCGGAGAGTCATCTGTGCTGTCAGCTGAAAAAGGAGGGAAATTTTTACCGAGGAAAGCATGGCAATAAAACAGGCTACTGTGTTAATTCCTTATTGCTTACACCTTATTGCCGTTACACCTTACTGCTTACACCTTATTGTCGTTACACCTTATTGTCGTTACACCTCATTGTCGTTACACCTTATTGCTTACACCATATTTTCTTTATACTTTATTGCTTACACCATAATGTCGTTACACCTTACTGCTAACACCTTAATGCTAACACTTATTGCTCACACATTATTTCTTACACCTTATTGCTTTCAACTTAATCTAATGCTTACACCTTTTTGCCGTTAAACGTTACTACTTACACCTTATTGCCATTACACCTTATTGCTGTTACACCTTATTGCTGAAGCCTCATTTCTTACACCTAATTGCCGTTACACCTTATTGCTTGTACCTTATTGTCGTTACACCTTATTGCTCACACCTCATTTCTTACACCTTATTGCTAACACCGTATTGCCGTTACACCTTATTGCTTGTACCTTATTGTCGTTACACCTTATTGCCGTTATACCTTATTGCTAACACCTTATTGCCGTTACACCTTATTGCCGTTATACCTTATTGCTAACACCTTATTGCCGTTACACCTTATTGCCGTTACACCTTATTGTTTGTATCTTATTGTCGTTACATTTTATTGCTTTAACCTTGTTGCATGCTAACATGAACAACAATTCAGTTTAAGATCTTTGCTGTAAAATATACAGCACAATATTATACTGCGATCGACCAATTTCAGCCCACGTGCGAGCGCGGGATTCGATCCCGGATCGTAGTGGTGGGAGGAGCGTTTTATTCGAAAACAGAATGTTTTTCATCATAGAATCTCTTCACACTAACAGTAACAGCGCTGCTTTCTTTTGTTCCACATGTCAACTGCTTTATCAACAGACAGCTCCTCTCCCTCCATGGAGTCACTATCTTCATCCTCTTCTTCAGAGTCGTCCAGGGACGGCGCACTCGCTACTGCAGCCGCTAACAGCAGGTTGAAGTTGCAGCCATAGCCGCATCCGATTCCTGCACCTGAAATAAAAAAGCAAAATTGTGATTGAGTATGGACCATTTCACAGTTCCTGAAAGGTAACCAAGCCTCTACATGAAACCGAGGCTAAGGTTGACCTGGCACAGTTAGAGAAGTGAAGATAATTATCATAAGAAAGAAACTTATTAGCATGTCTATTATATCCACTTCCCTAACTGTGCGAGGTCAACTTTCGCCTTGGTTTCATGTAGAAGCTTGGTTACCTTTCAGGAAATGTAAAATGGTCTATTGATTAAAACTGTTTCATGACCAGCAATGAATGAATGCTTCGGTCAGTGTATCAGTTCACTCCTCACAAAAATGATTCCACTCCGAGTTTGTTCGGTCGAGCTTGATTCAATTCCTTGGGCTCGGCTCAATGCGCTTGAGCTTGGGACTCTCTGCCCGAGCCTGAGTTGATCTGCGCAAACTCGGGCCAATTCACCCAAGCTTGAGTCGATTCCCCGTACTCAAGTCGATCTGCCCAACCTCGGCTCAATCATGCCCGAGCTTTAGCTAATTCCCGATACTTACGACCAGTTCATGCGCCCAAGCTTAAGTCGGTCTGCCGAGCTCGGTCCAATTATTTTGTCCCTGATAATACAGGGCAAAAGGCAATGAAAATAGAGAAAAGCTTCGCAGCTGGCTTGATAGCACCAAGAAATGAACAGGGAAGGATGTGGCAATTTACTAATGCCGCTATAGACCGCCAACCCTCAACCATGAGGAAACAAAAATACATACATGAATAAAGGTAAACTAAATTTCTATTTATAGTCGGCAGTTCTCTAGCCTCACACAGTTTGGCATCAATGGCAGCCGACGGCGAGCCCTTTACCCACTCCCTCACACTCATGGAATAGTTCTGGTCTAAATGAACTGTCAGCAGTTTTACGTTTATGGAACAAGAATTTGTCTGACAGTAGATTTTTGAGAGAGAGAGAGAGAGAGAAAGAGAGAGAGAGAGAGAGAGAGAGAGAGAGCTAGAATTAGGTTCATCTTACCTAGAATGACAGCTGATGGTTCAAGTATTGGCACTCCACTAAAAAGATTGAAATAAAATTAAGTAGAAATTTAACAAGAATTAGTATAAATACACAGGTGATTATACAAAATCGCGCGCGCTGATTGGTCGACAAACTCAGACCATCACACGATTATCGCCTCCAGCGATCGTCCAAAATGGCTGCCGGCGCGTTTTCGCTTGAAATATTTTTTTCCTCGTTTTAAATCTGTCTCTTTTTCCTTTTTGAAATAATCATCTGTGTATTTATACTAAAACAATTAGTCACCTCAGGCTCCGTGATTCGACTTCGTCTCGGTGACTATTCGCAGATAATCACGTCACCTTCGGCGACTAATTGTTAAATAGCAGGTTATTGTTCCCAAAACATTATTAGCTGACAAAGCTATTATTTAACCAGCTTAGCTGTTTGGTAACAGCTGTACAGTTAGCTAGAAAGTTTCTCCTTGTCTGAGTCATTTTCGATTCGGATCACAAAGTAATGTACTTTACGAACAACTCCAAACTAGACACCCGGTGAAAATTAAAAAAAAACAAGCGATGATACTGGCATCTATTTGCCTAGAAATATGAAACTCATAAAAACCACGCTAAGAAATTATTTTGAAATTTCTATATCAAATCCGAAAAAGCAAATGACATCATGAACGAGAAACTGGAGTTAGATTTTTATGCGAAAACGATTGTACACATTTAGTAATCATGTGGTACACGTATGATTCACGTATGGTATACAGGTAAACGTATGGTACACGTTTGGTATACAGATGGTACAAGTATGGTAAACGTATGGTATACCCATGTAGGTGCACGAGTGGTATACATGTACATATCGTACACTTATGGTAAACGTATGGTATAACCATGTAGGTGCACGTGTGGTATACATGTACACATCGTACACTTATGGTAAACGTATGGTATACCCATGTAGGTGCACGTGTGGTATACATGTACATATCGTACACGCATGCTAAACGTATGGTATACCCATGTAGGTGCACGTGTGGTATACATGTGCACATCGTACACGTATGCTAAACGTATGGTATACCCATGTAGGTGCACGTGTGGTATACATGTACATATCGTACACGTATGCTAAACGTATGGTATACCCATGCAGGTGCACGTGTGGTATACATGTACATATCGTACACGTATGCTAAACGTATGGTATACCCATGTAGGTGCACGTGTGGTATACATGTGCACATTGTACACTTATGGTACACGTATCGTACAGGTATAATGCACGTATGATTCATGTATGGTACACGTATGGTAAATGTATGGCACACATTTGGTACACGTTAATTTGATATACAGATGGTACATGTATGGTAAAGGGTATGGTATACCTATGGTACATGTAGGTACACTGGTGATATACATATGGTACACTTATGGTACACGTATGGTACAAGTAAAGTGCAAGTATGATTCACGTATGGTACACACATGGTACACGTATGGTACATATATGGTACACGTATGGTACACACATGGTACACACATGGTACACACATGGTACACGCATGGTGCACGTATGGTATACGTATGGTACATATATGGTACACGCATGGTACATGTATGATTCACGTATGGTATACGTATGGTAAACGAATGGTACACATTTGGTACATGTTTGGTATACAGATGGTACACGTATAATACACATATGGTAAACGTATCGTATACCTATGGTACATGTAGGTACACTTGTGGTATACCTATGGTACATGTTGGTACACTTGTGGTATACATATGGTACACATATGGTACAAGTATAGTGCACGTATGATTCACGTATGGTACACGTATGGTACACGCATGGTACATGTATGATACTCGTACGGTATACGTATGGTAAACGAATGGTACATGTTTGGTATACAGATGGTACACGTAATACAGTGTGGTAAACTTATGGTATACATATGGTACACGTACAATAGACGTATGGTATACCTATGGTATACATATGGTACATGTATGGTACACGAATGGTATACGTATAATATACAGGTATGGTGCACATATGATACACGTATGGTACACGTGTGGTATACAGATAGTACACGTATGGTACGCGTGTGATATAGATATGGTACACGTGTGGTACACGTATGGTCAAAGTATTGTATACTGGTAACATTTTTAACTTACAGTTCCTTATCAGGATGTTTGTACCAACAATCCGCTCCAAATGCACATCTCCCTTCAATCCAGTACCGGCAAACCTTCATATGAAAGACAATTGAACTCATTATTTGATTATCCGAAATTTTACGACTCGAACTCAAATTACATAGAAAAACAACTTAACAATGACCATAAAATGCTCTCAGAATTTTCTAAAATTCTCTTCGTTGTTTGACTAAAATTTCGATTTTGTTTAGTATATTGCTGTGCACATGATTATCTCTAAAACGCTATCAAAAGCGGGATGGAACACAATCGCTGTCACAACCAAAATAGAAGCACAAACATCACAAGCAGGTACCATCACAAACACTTGCAGTCGCTTGAGGAGTCATTCACGCGGCTCCCACCCCTTTAACCTGGAATCAACCGTGACTCAGGAGTTTTTCCGAGAAATTCAACTTGAGGAGAGGATTCTTTCTAGCTTCATAACCAAGTTGCAAAATTTCATATAGAATACTAAGAGATTATTAACCGAGCGTGTAATACATATGCGTTATTGAAAATGCGTGAGGTCAAGATGGTTGCATATTGGCCAATTAAGTTCTTTTTTGGGTTATTATGGACCGAGACGAAGTCGAGGGAGTCCACGAAAATGCAAAAACAGAACGAGGCCAATGTCCAGCTATTTTGACCGAACAAGCTTGTTCAATAAAGGATTTATTATATGGCTAAAGGATTTCACTTTACTACTATTTTCAGTAATGACTTCATATAACTTTGCGTTCTAATTTTTGTATTTGTCGATTTTTGTTGACGAATTTACGAAATTCCTCTATGTTTTCTTTTCTTTGACTGACCTCTTCCCCTTTCTGCGACTCCATTGCCCAAAACTCAATGTGTGATTCCGCTCCACATAATTTTGTTTTTTGCGGAAACAAAATCGGCAATCCCGAGCGGGCAAGATGGGCCTATCTTGCCCGCTAGTGTAACCAATCAGAACACAGAATTCGCTTCATCTTGCCCGCTCAGCCAGCCTGCCATATAATAAAGAACAATAGTAAACACAATAACTGCACGTTGGAATGCATCAACCTGAACACCTGCACGTCGTTGTCGCTAGCTCGAAACAGAACGTGAAAAGACATTTTGGAGTCCATGGGACGACAAGGACGTCATAACAAAAATGTTCTCCGTATTTCTTTATCTTTAATGAGAAACTTTTTCTCTTTTTCTGTTTACAAAGCTTCGAGCGGAGAAAACAAAATTCTAATGACCCGGCGCAGAAAGGAATAAAGAGCCAACTAGAAATATCTTGAGACCGTACAAAAATTGCTCTAAAATAAAACGTTTTTCGAAAAACAAATACGCAGACACGTTTTTGTTCTTCATATATCAAAGAAGCTACTGTGAAAATTTTAGGGGAAACGAACTCCCCTCATCCCCATCCCCTCATCCTCCCTTTCCCTCTTCCCCATCCCAATAATAATCCGGTTAACAACAGCAACTTTTAAATAAAATTTTCACGGAGTGGGGGAATGGATAGTGACGAACTTTTACAATTTCCATTGTGCCCCACCCCCATTATTTTTTGCTTCCGCCGCCCATGTCGGCGCAGCATAGACGACATATGTATGTGCTTTCAAAGATGGGAACCCTTAAATTCGAATTGCTTTGGTTTATCTTTGTGTTTTATTGTTTTATTTTTTTGCCGGCCACTTTCTCCAGTCAACCGACGAGAAACAAAACTAAATGGTAAAACTTTAAATCGAAGAATGACAACTGTGTATTTACCTACCTCAGTGCTTCAATCAACGGCTATCACTGTAAAGATACAAAACACTCCTCATACCACCACCGGAGCCCAACCTAACGGTAAAACGAGTTAACATAATGAGTTATGAGTTATATGTGTTACGTTTTTATCATTTTTTTGTTTCTCAAGCGGAACAGGGGAATGGGTGGCGGTGGCAAAGGCATTGGAACCCTCCCCCCTCCTAATAATTTGGTAGGGGAGGCAGGCCTACCCCAGTAATAATCTGGTTAACAACAACAACTTTTGAACAAATATTTCAGGCAATGGGGGATGGGGTGATATCGAATTTTTACAATTTTCATTGTCCCCCCCCCCATAATTTGTTTGCTTCCGCCGCCCATAACGGTACAGTATAGACAGCATATAAGGAACACTTAAATTCGAATTTTTGGTTTATCTTTGTGTTTTATTTTTTGTTATGTTTTTCCCGCCGATCTATGCACTTTTTGCAGTCAACCGACGAGAAACACAAGTCAAAGAATGACAACAGCTTTTTTTGCCTGTTTACAGTGCTTCAAACAACTGAAAAGCCAGCCACAACCGTACAGATACAAAACACTCCTCTAACTACCACCGGAGATCAACCTAACGGTAAAATGAGTTAAAATATCATGAGTTATGGGTTATAGTGTTACGTTTTTATCAGTTTATAGAGGAAATGTTTTTGTTGACATAGGCTTCTTTTTCTCAGAAGAAAAAACATCTGAGTCCCTAATGGGAATCGAACCCATGACTCTCTACCCACTTAAGGTCGTGTTACACGAGGCAATTTTTTCAGCAACTTGCAAAGTAATGCTGACGATAACGAAAAATTGCAAGTTGCTGTGAGATGTCAGACGAGGGCAATTTTTTTCGCAACTCGCAATGATTTTGTTTGTTTCCTGCGATAAAACGAGATAAACAGCGGTCGTCGTGTTTATGAAAAGATTTGATTGGCTCTTCACCTGGATTGCGACATTGGCGTTCCGAAGCAGGTTGGTCAGTACATGTTAGACGCTGCAACTGGCTTCGCAACGTTGCAAAAAGTAGGTTATTCCACAACTTGCAACATTGCGTTGCAAGTTACACAGAGAGATGCTACACGCGTAATTTTGCCAGCAACCTGCAACGCAGTGCCATTGCGTTGCAAGTTGCTGAAAAAAACAAGCAGAAGGGGAAACACGCAAACAAGCAAGCAAAGAAGCAGGCAGGCAAGCAGACAAACAAGCAATTTTTCAACAATTATTTAACTAGGATTGCGGTTTAAAAGGGCCTAATAAAAAAGTACTCACCAAGAACATAAACTCTAAACATAACATTTGTTCGACTTCCCCAGCAGATGTAAACTTTTCCATCACTTGGTTGGACGTTTTTAATTGTCAACCTCTTGTCACTGATTTGGATTCTCCTGGTTTCGCTCATTTTAGAGTTTCCAACGTACCAGCCTTTTGACTGAGCTCCGACTGTGTCACAACTTAGAGTTAGCTCTGTATCATCCATGTTTGCCGAGTGGATTTCTACTTTGTTGATATTTTCTACAGCAGAAAACCAAACAAAACATCTTTAGATTAAAGCAAGGCATCAAGGGTCTTTTTTGCACGGTATTGCATAGCTTTTACGTGGATAGCCTTTGTGAATCAACTCACGAATATATCTAAAAGTTTCTTCGTTGGAAGTGAGTTTCGTTCGCGACAAAAAAAAAAATAGGTACCCTTTTCGCCCGAGCAAAGTAATAATCTTGAGCGCTTTTCTTCTGTATATTTTTAAAATCTCTTGACTGAATTTCTGGTTACACAGTCATTGAATCACACAAAGACTACACACGCACACACACTTACATATGCGCACTCCATTTCTTTCTGTCATGCTTTCGGGATGATGATTCTATGGCCTTTTATCACGATTCCATCTTTGATAGTTATTTCATCCCAGAAAGACTAATATAGTATCACTCGAATTGGGGCTTCTTTCTTGTGAGTTGCACATCTATTGCACACTTGCTCTTTCAAAACTGTTAGTTCTGGACCGGTACTTTTTGCTCTTTAAATTATTTTCATCATAATGCTAAAATGAGGACAAAAAATTACTTCACGCATCTGGACGTTCATGTCCGTGCATTCGTCAATCCCTTTAGGTAAAAGTCGTGATGCAGTGTCGGCAATTTCTATTTTCTTTCCCAGCTGGCTACATTTGCCAGAGAAGTATGCTTTCCAAAGGTTTGTGGTCTGAGTAAACTGCGAAGTGAACAGATATGTATGGGATTTCACGCAACCATACACAACAGCTGATAACTCTCTTTCGACGTCTATCAAGGCTTTGCTTGCAAACGTGACAGGTTTGTTGTCCTGTAGTAAGGCGGCACCCGAACCCTTTTAGTGATACGTTGACTGGTTGGACGGTTGGTTTCTTAAGGTCAAAGTATGTCAACGTAACATCGTTGCTAATCGAGTCTTTAACTTTGTCTAGAGTTTCTTGGTTTGTTGCATTCCAGCAGAATGACGCTTTCTCTGTTAACAACTTTCGAAGTGTTGCTGTTACGGAATTTAAGTTTGTTATTAATGGACCTGTGTAGCTGGCAATGCCCTAAAGGGTTTGGACTTTTTTGCTTGTTAGTTGACGTTACTATATGCTTAAAGGCTGTGGCCTTGCTAGGATCTTGTTTTATGCCATTTTTACTGCAAACTATTCCATTAAACTTGACTTGTCTTTGTTTTACGAAGCACTTTTCGGGTTCAGCTTTAGGCCGGTCTTTATACATTGACTGATCTTTTTGTGTAAAGTCATGCTGTCATGCTCATCTTCTGTTTTACCGTATAGTACGATGTCATCTACCCAGCAAATTATGCAATCATTGAATCTAACACAGACCACAGACTACACACACACACACATACATATAGACACACACACACACACACACACACGCGCGCGCACATGCGCACTCAATGTTCATTTCATTACATACGAGAGTTCTTAGAATACTCCGCGTAAACATAACTTATTATCGTTTTCAGGGTATCTGGACAACAAAGTAAACAAACGTAAATATACATACGTAACTGTATTTACCATGGATAAAAAATGGTTAGTTATGGGAGGCTAGTTTTCAGATTTTACTCAAAAGAAAAAAATATTTAACTTGTTCTTAAAAGAGCCGTTTCCACTTGGCATTGCATGTTTATGTTGTCAACTGTGATCAGAGAGCGAACGGCTAATTTGGCATAAGACAGGTCACATGTTAAACTACAAACAGTAATATCAATTAATGCAATGCCAAAGTTCAACAAACAGCTAAAACCAGTCACTTAAACCAGCAGTTTGCCAAATGCCGTCAAAGTTTAAAATAGCAAATAAATCATTATGGAAAATTGGCTTAGCATTAGTGATACACTTAATTACAGCAACATGTAAATGATGAGCTACAACCGCTAAAAATAAATCAACAGTTTTCCGAATGTTGTCAAAGTTTGAAAAATGTCAAAACAGTTATGGAAAACTATTAATGAATTTAAAACTGCAATACATCTTTATTTTCCCAAACCACAATAGTGTTATATAGAAAAGCGCTCTCAAAGATATGCTCGCACGAGCGATTCGAAACTTAAAAACATGTGTAATGACATGCTTCAAAACAGACAAAAAAAAACGACCGAAGTCATGATTTTTGGTTGGTCTATGATATTCGGAGGTTTAATCAAAGTTACATATAAGAAAATACATAGAAACGTCCACTGATCAAAGAACCTCCATTAGTTTAGTATTAAAGTATTGTGGTCATTCACTTACTTGGGCGACAGACGAGACTGGCAGGGATTTTCGATTTGCATTGAAGAAGAGGAACCGTTGCAAAGGAACATTCCGTTATCGATGTCTCATTTCCATAACATTGTATATTTCCTAACAGAGCGGGTTTTTCGTCCATGGACTGAAGGTCGATAAGCTCAAACTCTGCAACAGCGCCCTCGTAATTCATCTGTCTGCAGAAAACTGTCGCGGCGCTGATGTCTCAATTGTCTCTACAAACTGTTCCCCATTTACCCATAAAGAGCACTTCAACACGACCAGAAGAATTGCCGCTCGTTCCGCCCTCTGTTCGAGTATTAACTAAATTGAAATTGAAATGTTAATTCAATGAGTTACAATCTAGAAGTGTCTGTTTACAAAAAGCTTAATGAATGAGGGATTAGTATTTTATTTTTCTTTAGTAACAACGTATGTAGGAGCATAGGGCCAGACCTAAACGTTAAACTTCTCATGAGCTGAGTCGAATGCAAATATGACCGAATTCTATTGTTCAACCTCATTTACATTTGATTCAGCATATATGAAGTTTTGCCGTTTTGCCTGGACATAAAACATTATTTTTCTGAAAATTATAATATATAAATTTTCAATTTTTTGTTAGAAAAAGGTTTAGTACGACTGTCGGTTTGATGTTTACTTGAGCCGTTGTTGATATTAGTTAAAAAGGAACAATAACACAACCCTAGTTTATAAGGCGTCCTAATTTTCCAACAGAGAATTTAAGAAACTATGACGGTAACGACAACAATGATGGCTCAGAAACAAATATATTTCTAATTTGCTCTATACTTATTTGTACAAGTCATTAGGATTATGCTTTCTCCGCCTTCAGTTTTGTGAATACAAAACGAGTAAACGTTCCTCTTTGATGATAAATTAATTTTGAGAACATTTATTATCACGCTCTTGTTGTCGCAAGGACTCAAAAATATATCTTTTCACGTTCTGTTTCTAGCAACAACGCCGTGCAGGTGTTCAAGTCGACGCAATCAAACGTGCAGTTATTGTGTTTACTATTGTTCTCGGCCATTGTCGTCGGCGTCGCGGTCCTCATTTCTTAAACTCCTTAACGAATGGTTAAAATGAATGAATTGCACTGCTGTGCTGTACTTCATTCACCCATGGCCGCAAGAGACATCTTTTAACGCGCATTCTTTAAATGGCTCAACAATACTTAAAGCTAACGAAACATTTGAAGCACTAATTTAACAAGTGTCACAGAACAGACAGTCGAAGACGCGAAAGCTGCTTGTCTATCATTAGCATTTATTGTTTGAATAAATTAAAATATATTCTTTAAAAACTGGTCGTGTTTGTAAAGATATTGTGTAATAGCGGCCTGGTTACCCAGCGCTCGCGTCAGCACCACGAGTTGTAGTTTTACGATTTCTTAGAGCTTGAGATTACAGAGCCTTCACAAAGCTGTTTTCTTGTGTTTATTTGAGTCTCAAAGATCTTTACATGGTGTCAGAAGTAGGATCCTTGGATTTACTTACAAAGATTCGCGTAAACTCGTGAACGCCACGAACTGAAGTCTGAATACGTTTTAGAA
>JAOCNB020086989.1:0-11988 GCA_026546465.2 Palythoa caribaeorum | reverse complement strand
ACAAATTTTTGCACAGAATTACAAAGTAATTGCACTGCTCTTGACCAATCAGAATCAAGTAATTTTTTCATGTATATTATCTTGTGAAATCAAACGTTCTGAAGGGAAAGTATCGAGCGGTGAAGGTTTTGAACAATCAGAAAATTGCCGTGGAACAAAACAGCAAGTATCAAACAGCAGTCAATGGAAAAGAAACAAATTAAAAAGCAGAATATGCAAAGGAGTCAAACAATAACAATTATAAAGACTTACTTTTCACAGTTTCGGCTTTTTCAACGGTAAATGAACTTAGGTTCTGTTGTTTCTTCTAACGAATCAATAGTTTTTGAAAAAAAAAAAAGCCTGACGAACAGTATTTGCTGTTGTAAAACGCAAATGCATTGACCATTCATTGTTGTTGTGCTTATTGGATCATTTCAATAATTTTCCCTTGGCCTTGAACTGATTGTCCAAAATAAACCTCAAACTTGCCGTTGCATTGGCAGCGGCGCAAAAAGTGGCGACGTGTGTCGGTGCCTACCCCAAAAAGCGCGGGAATTCACTCGACTATAAACTAATGACAAATGAAACGAGGAGCTTCTTGTCTACTTCCCTTTTTAAAGGAGTTAAAGTATTTAAAAGTTTTATTTTTCCTCAACCAAACTCTAAGAACTGAAACTTGTGAACAAGCCTTTTTTCTTTGTCTTCAGCAGTTCGCCAACAGCTTTTCATATTAACATTGATTACAGTGAAATTTGCTCACACGATCGATCACGAAACCCAGTTGCTATAGGAATTCTGTAATTGCACATGTGAAATTTCAAATGGCCTTTTATCAGTCCCTACGTCACATTACGTCACGCCCCATTTTGACTGGCTGAGAGGAATTAATTTGGTAGGCAAAACATTGAGAGGGTGCGAAAATGTAGTTTCTGAATTTATACTAGTTATTAAAGATTTTGCATCTAATTTTCTCAATGGTTACAAGTTGTGCTGTTCCTTTGAGCGCCAACCATCTTGTAAAAGGCAATGGTATTAAATTCTATCGTCCGCCAATCAAAAACAAAAAACTTTTAAAAATATAGCTTGGCAGAATTCGCTGCAAGAGCATACCTGTTCATGCATCGACAAGAGTCTGTAGCGCTCACTTCAGAAACAGCAGAAGAAACTGAAAAAACGATATTCATAGTATTTTTCCGTGGATTAAAACGACCAAAACAAGACCAACTAAAGGCAGAAATATCAGTGTAAAGGAGCCTACAAATGAAACAAATACTCTGGATTCCAGTCGCGATGCGAGCAAACAAACTTCTGGCATTGGGCGCCTTCACCTTGATGTACCTGCCCATGCTTGCCAAAATGATTTAAACTTGAACATTCAAAGTTCCTGGAGAAGAAAATTTAGAGTTCCTTGCAGACGTTTGTGAAAAAAATCGCAGGACTTTCTAAACTTAATCTTCTTGCCGAAACGTGCCAAACGATGTACTTGCACAGTCGCGACTCTCGCCCTTCTGCCTCGAATGAAACACGTGAGAATGTTGACATTTACTCGCCGAACTCAAAACACGATGGTTTAAACGAGCTTGAAAAAAAATCAGCTGGTATGCAAAACGGGAACTAAATACTACCAACATAAAACACGATGCTTCAAAGCTTAAGTTTTTCACAGGGTTTACGTCTCTTGAGTTGTACGAAATATTTAAAGACTTTGTCAAAGAAGGTCAGTTAGATAAAAACAACAGAAATTCTCTCTTCTTGGATAAACAATGTTTGAAGGTCCTGATGAGGTTGAGACTGGGGATTCAAGAGGAATTTTTGGCATACATATTTCATACTAACATAAATACAATATCTCGAGTTTTCCTGAAATGGATTCCAATTATAACGTAGATTTAGGCTTCTGAATATTTCGCCTTCAAAATGTCAAATTTCAAACACCATGCCTAGATTAATAGCACTTAAATATCCCTCACTGCCGTGTTATAATTGACTGCACTGAAGTAAGAATTCCATAACCTAAAGGTCCTATTAACAAAAAGAGTCATTTTTCTAGTTACAAAAACTGCAATACGGCCAAAGCATTAGTTGGGATTTAACCTGCAGGAGCTATTAGTTTTGTCTCAGCCCTTTATGGAGGAAATATCTCTGATAAAGCAATTACCCTAAAGTGTGGAATCCTTGATTGAGGACATTGCCAAAGAACATGGCGTCAAAGTCAATATACCACCATTTTTTGACAAAGGAAGCCAGAAGTTGGATCCAAATGCAGTCACAGCTGGTAGACGGATTGCAAACACAAGAAACCGCATTGAACGAGCAATTGGAAGAATAAAAGAGTTTAAGATTCTTTCTAAGGTCCCTACAATGCATCTAGTTCCTTACCTAAATGAAATATTTGTGCAATTCTTAGTAACTTTAAGCCCCAACTTATCACTAAGTAATTTGGCCTCTAGTACTGAGCTATAGAGTTCAAAGACAATGCCCTCAAAATTGAAACCTGCCTAAGATTTATCTTACAGTGATAAAATTATTTATTTCATAACAGTTTTGATGCAGTAGTACTAGATCAGAAGTTGTACTGAAAGGACACTAGCCCCATATTAGCAGTGTCTCAGATATAGCGCGTTTCTCACTTCATACAAAAAAAAATGCAAGAAAAACTACATTTTTTTTTAAATGTACAATGTACCGATGATTGGAAACACGCGATCCATAACAATAACATCCATAGACTAGATGAAATATACCATGATTAATACTACCTGATTTACAATTTTAGTATTCAAACCTTGTGCCTACTGACTATCAGCAAAAATATTATGCATATATATCGAAATATGGTTTCAGTCATTGGTATTTAGTATTACGCGTGACTAAATCCCAATGTGCAAGACCAGAAACGTGGAGGTCATGCAAGAAATCACAGGCGTATCGCCACAGAAACCCCAAGGAAGGTCTTATAAATAATTAATAAGACTAGTTATCAGTCTTCTATCATTTTTGAGCAATACCGCTGTTGTAAAACATTGCTGGAGCGACTCTGGTTTCGCCCATTGGGATATAGTGTTTTCCGAATTAATTCACTATCTGTCACATGAATTCCATCTTTCATTTTATCTTGAAATAATAACCTTAAACTAACCCCACATCCGGTTGTCGCACACCAAACAACAAAATTAAGTTGTTGTGGGCAATAATTTATGTTTGGTGAATTTAACCTTCTTTTTGATTCTTTAGCACTACAATGTGTTAATACTTTTTCAGTGAATAAATCACAAAATTTTATTTTAAAAGAATCGGTAGGTGTTACGTAAATGGTATGATTTATAAAATCAAAAGGGTGAGAATCTGAATTAAAATCAATAGCTGGAACGGATAAGGTCGGTTTTTTATTTAAGGTCAACTCTAGTGGAAAATCTACAGGAAGCCCTAAAGCTTTTTTCATTTCTTTTGAAAAATAAATACTAGACCTGAAGTGACTGACCACCATCGAAAACTTCAATCTCTGTACGATCTTTGGATTGGTTTATAATGTTGGGTTTATTATCGGTGGACCAGTAATTTTTCTGCTTAAATTTAGTCAAGTCAGCATTGGGATAACGATCTTGAAGTTTTTTCCATAAATGACTCATATTTTCTTTATTAGAAAGATATTTTTTTAAATCATGTATAAAAGTTGGGGTTATAGGGTGGTGGGATTTCAGGTAAGGAATCGTGTACGTAATCCCTTCATATATCCTTAAAACAAATACAACTTATTTTAAATCCAATTGCCCTGTTGACTGAGCTAGTTTTTTTATCATTTTTGCACGAACTTGTCTTTCTATATTTTTTATGTGGACTTTCTTGTTGACCTTTTTTTTTACCTTGATTTTTTTTTCTGATGGTTTTTTTATATCATAATATTTTTCAACTTCAGATTTGATGAGAAGAAATTCTTCATGACTCATTTTATCATCAGCGAGTGCTTGAGAAATAATATCCTTAATAGTATTCATTTTGGTATAACAAACTGAAACAAAATTTTCATGTTTACTTACATTTTTAGAAATATCATTAGCTAAACTCCCAGCGATGACACTAACCAAACCACAAACATCACCTAAAGCACCTAAACTAACCGCCACAGGAAATCCTATTCCAGTAAGTCCTTCTCCCAAACCACCTCCACTGAAAATAACGGATAGAGTTCCACTACCAGTGGAAATATTCAATAAAATACTTCTTACTCGTTTATATTTTTTATAGATATTTTCACGAGTTTGAAGTTCTTTTTTAAATTCGGTGAGCCAATTGGAAGATTGTTGTAATCTAAAATTATCACCTTTTTGAACATCTTCATTTTCATCCTTCGGTAACTGAGGGTAGATTGAATTGTAGTATCAAGAAACTTTTAAAGTAATTACAAATGATTTCATACCCATGGTTGGTTTACTTCTATCAAGGTTTAAAATGGATAAATCTGATTAGATCTATTTTACACATAAGCTAATAAATTAGATGGAGTTAAATTTGCGATATCAGTTAAAGCAGCGGAATTTACACCGCTGCGTGGTGCGTGCTCCACGTTATTAAAAGAAGAATGAGTATCTATAATATTACAATATAACAAAAAACGTGGAGCATTTTGCTAGGGTAATATTTATTACCAACAAGATTTCTGATAGTCCAAGTTTAGTATAAAGTTCTTTTGTAAGTTTAGCCTTATTTCTTGATACAAAAACCAATCTCCATAAACATAAACTATATCAACATCTTTATTTACTCTCCTAACCAAACATTGTAGATCCTAAATAGCATATCCTTCATTAAATTTTAAAACTCCATTCTCTTCATCATCAATAAGATGAAACACTTTCTGAGGTTCATTAAACTTGGCCATTTTGCCAAGGTGTGCTTGAAGAAAAGGAGAGTCCATGAAGTAGTAGCTGAGTCAGTAGATAACAATCATGACATTGATGTTTTGTTCCTGGGGCCCATCGCAGCCACCCCCATCAACAGTAGTAATGTAAATGTAGTGGCATGTAAACAAAAAGCATTACTTGAAGTGAAGATCTCTGCCAAGGAGGGGGGACAAAAAACGCATGTCATTTGCAAAATTGACTCTGGGGCAGAGACAAACATCCTTCACAAGCCCATATATGACAAGCTACACCCACCTAAGCCGAGCCTTAGGAATTCAGCAGTGAAGCTATATGCATAAGGGGGATCCAACATCCCTACAGTGGGTTCATGTGATGTGTATGTACAGGGTCTCAACAGCCAGAAACCCCAAATCAACTTTGAAGTAGCTGATGTCAAAGGACCAGCTGTCATTGGGAATGTGACAGCGCAGAACTTAGACTTACTTAAGTTGAACTGGTCAGTGAACGTTGACCCCAGTGGGTGCATAAAAAACCCACAGAGTAAACAACGCCCATATCCCCTCACAAAGGAGTATTTGTTAAAAGAATATGAAGATGTGTTCACGGGCATTGGGTGCTTTCCCGGTCCAGAGTACCACATTGAGCTAGACCCAGATGCTACACCGGTTCAGCATTCTCCTAGAAAGGTGCATGTACACCTACAAAACGCCTACAAAAATGAGCTTGCCCGCCTTGTGTTAAACTTGGAATCCTAAAGGAAGTGAAGGATGAGCACACCCCATGGATAAGCTCTGGAGTTGTAACGCCGAAGTCTAATGGTTCGATAGGTGTGTTCTTAGACCCTCGCGACCTCAACAAAGCCATTAAGTGCAATCGACACTATGTCAGATCTGTCGATGATGTCATACCAAAAGTAACAAGAGCGACACATTTCAGCATACTTGATGTCGGAAGCGGCTACTGGCAGGTAAAACTTGATGAGGAGAGCAGCAAACTGTATACTTTCAACACGCCCTGGGGGAAGTACAGGTGGACACGCCTCCCATTTGGACTTAACTGCAGCGGCGACGTGTTTCAAGAGAAGATGGACACTGTCTTTGGGAGCCTGAACGGTGTGACCGGCATAGCAGACGACACTCTTATATACGGTGCAAGCGAGGCGAGCCATGACGAGCACATATTGCGCGTACTTGACACAGCCCGAAAGAATAACATCAGATTCATTCCGGAGAAATTTCAGTTTAAGATGGCTGAAGCATCTTTCTTTGGCTTGAAGTGGACAGGCAGAACAACAACAAGCCTTACAGCTGATCAAAGACGCCATAACCAAATCACCACTTTTAGCCTACTACGACCCAGAGAAGGAGAATGTCATCCAATCAGAAGCAAGTATGTACGGACCAGGGTGCGTGCTGTTGCAAGACGGCAAGCCTGTATCCTATGCAAGCAGATCACTGACAGATGCAGAGTCCAGATACAGCAACATAGAGAGAGAGAGAGAGCTACTTGCTGCCTGCTGCTCCCTTGAGAAATTCCACCACTATGTCTACGGCAAGAAATCGGTCATTGAGACGGACCACATGCCCCTCGAAAGTATTTGGAAGAAAAGCATCGCCAGTGCGTCACCACGTCTACAACGGCTGTTGCTGCGAATGTCTAAGTACAATGCCGATGTTGTGTACATACCAGGCAAGACCAATGTGGTAGCTGACGCCCTTTCACGAGTGTGCTTCCGGGAGTCACGGACACCCAACTGTGACAGCCCCCAAATTGAAGTAGATGCAATCACGCAGCTCTTACCTGCCACCCCTGCCAAGTTACAAGAGATATGTGACGCGACAAATGAGGATATCAGAATAAGTCACCCCAAGGACGTCATATACCATGGATGGCCTAAGCATATAAAGGACTGCCCTCATTACCTCAAAGAGTATTGGAACTTTCGTGAGGATCTTAGTGTAGAGGGTGGACTCGTACTGAAGGCACATCGCCTAGTAATCCCTTATAATTTGCGTCCTCAGATGCTCCACAAGGGTCACTTAGGGGTAGATAAATGTCTCCTGAAGGCTAGAGATTGCCTGTTCTGGCCTGGCATCACAAAGGGCATAAAGGAATTGTCTTCAAACTGTGCCGTGTGTATGAAGTATGCGAAACAGCAACAGAAACAGCCACTACAGCAACACAGCCTTCCAAGCTTCCAAGCCTGGCAGAAATCAGCATCAGACCTTTTCGACTACAAAGGTTCCTAGTACTTAGTGAAAGCAGATTACTACAGCAAATTCCCCATAGTGAGAAAACTCAGCTCAATGACATCGATTACCGTCATAAATCACCTCAAGTCAATATTTGCAGAGTACGGCATACCCAAGACAATCATCACTGACAATGGCCCGCAGTACGACAGCAAGGAGTTCAAGACATTCTGCAATAATTGGGGCATCGAACACACCACAAGCTCACCGGCATACCAAAGAAGCAATGGTTTCAGCTAGAGAATGGTCCATACCGTAAAGGACATACTAAAGAAAGCTGATGCATCCGGCAGAGACCCCTAACTTGGGCTGCTAGCATATCGCACAACACCTGTTGACAGTCAACTGCTGGCACAAGCGAAGCTCCTTAACCACAGGATATACCGCACACAGCTGCCCTCCAGTGGACGACTGCAGCGTTCAACAACAAGCGACAGTGACTTTGAGCAGATGCAGCACCGCCAGCATGTACAGAAACTTCAACATGACGGAAAGGTGACAAGAAATCTGCAAGACCTCACACCTGGGCAGACTGTTGCCATGTATGACACCCGGTCAAGAGTGTGGAGGCCAGCAAAGGTGACCAAGGAATGCGACGAACCTAGGTCGTATGTTGTCAAGACCCCCAGTGGTTCAGAATTGCGTCGCAACTGACTTCATCTGAAGCCCCATACTGAACCTGGCGCATAAGCAAGTGCTTCTGGCCCAATCCAGACACCGACAGAAAGCTCACAGCAGTCATCAGTCCCACCACAACCGACGGCTCCAGTCCTTACAGCTTCCGGAGAACCTTGTGTATCGACAAAGAGCGGTCGTACGATCCGGCCCCCACAGAGACTCAACTTATAGGCATTTATGTTTCTGAACAGTGGAACTATTATGAACACACAAAATAGTGGATACTTGCAAGAGTGATCCCTATAGACATTGCTCAAGACATTCTGTTAAAATTGTTTGGTTTCTTAAATATGTTTGTTAATTTAGCTTTCTTGAGTTTGTATGTAACCTCCACTCAAAGGGGGAGATGTAAACAGATCAGGTTTCTGTTTTACATACGTCAGTGATGCGCATGCGTATTAGGTTTGTTCTGAGCACATGGCATTCTGTGATTCTTGTGTTATCGTGTTTGCTAGTATTAAAAGCGTGTTATTCGCAGCCATCCCTCAGTATCCCTCGTACTTTTACTGCTTGAGATGCAACAAATGGCTGATTCCACTAAACCAGTCGTTGCTTGTTTTCCTAAAACAGCTTGATAACGAATACGGTACTTTTTAACCTCTTTATCTGAAAGTTTAGTAATATCACCTAAACTCATTTCAACTCCAAGATAACCTTTGGTTGTTCCAAGAGAAGCAAGAATCGCAAGGGATTCTCGTTTTTCATTCCTGTCAACCAATGCTTCATTTTCTGTTTTTTTTTCATTTGTTCATCATCATCCATATAATTTTCACTTGAATTGAAAGAATTAATACATCTATTATAAAAGAAACGTTTATGTTGATGGTTATTTATCTGTGAAGATAATAACCTACTCATATTTGTAATCCAACAATAATGATTAGTTTCACTATGTGATATTAAAATTAAATCAATCACATTAACATCACGTTTTTTACTTATTCTTAGAGGATATACAGCATTTTCACACCATAAACATTTTAATGTTAAAATATCAAAATAGCATAAGGATTTTGCTTTTCAAACCTATCAATCTGTTTTAATGAAACAGGAAACTCTATACCTCTCCAATTAAACTTCTCCGAACTTTCTCTCATTTCTTTATTTAATTTTTGCGGATCTTTTTCCTTTGGAAACACAGCAGAGGTTACTGCCCTTTTAAAACATTCATGATCATTCTCATTCTTAACATTGGTAATTGCTTTGTTTAAGGTTAATTTTGGTGGTAATGGAGTATCAGAACTTCCATCAATTGGCTCATAGGGGTTAATGTTAATATCAAAAGATATAACTTGATCAAATTGCCAACCTGATTGTTTTGATATCGCTCAACTATTTCAAGTAAACGATTTGTTACTAAAGTATACACATCAAATGAATTAGTTGACTTTGTTATCATATGATTTAATGAATAGTGATAACCAAAATTATCAGTAATATTTCTACCAGAAATTAAAGATGGTTCTTCTTGTACATATTTAGTGAATAAAACTTAATTTTGATAGGTTTCTTTTGTTTATTAATAAGATTAAAGACATTTTATACATTTTATTATGTAATTAAAAATATTTAAGTCATTTCACGGAAATTCAATTTTTCACAAATAATGCAGTGAAGCGTGACTTTCAATGATTAGGGAATTTTCCCTTTTTAGTCATTTTATGGCATCATTAATGAGGTTATTTATAAACCACAAATAATAAGGTTGATTTTCACCCTTTTTTAAAATTCAATTTTTCACAAATTACTTAAAAATATTTAATGAGGTTATTTATAAACCATAAACCAGTCGTCACCTCTCCACACGCATGAATGAACACCTCACTAGCAATAAGTCCTCACACATTTATAAACATCTTTCTGAGTCACCTAATTGCCGTTTGTTAAATTCTCCTAGCAGTTTCAAAATCTTAGATCAGGCCTCTACCGAATATGACTTAAAAATCAAGGAAGCTGTTTACATTCAATTACATAGACCCTCTCTTAACAAACAAGTTAAACATGTAAATTTAAAACTTTCTTTGTAATCTCACTATTGTATTAATTCTATAACTATTGTTTCGATTGTATTTAAATACTGTAATTATTTTTACTCTCTCCACACTGAAGATAGCATATGTAAATGCCGAAACATGTCTGTTTTGAATTTTAAAAGTGTTGTGCGTTTTCTGAAAGTTATTGATAAATAATAAATTTGATTTTTCACCACCGTTTTAGTAAAATTCAATTTTTTTACAAATTATATTAAAAACAGAGTGAAAAAAGATTTTTTTAAATTCAATTTTTTATTAATTTTAAAAAATGATTGATAAATGTCATTCATTTTTATGACGTCATCACTAAGGTTGGTTGTTAACCATAAAACTGAATTAAAATAATATGGTGGATTTTGACCATAAAACTGGATTTTACGCCAGAATCGGTTTTTCCCATATATGTAGCTTTTCTTTGAAATTTCTGACAGCATTTTCATCAACAGTACTTATTTCGGGTTTTGACTAACGCATTTAGAGACAAGAAAGTAGTCTAACCGTGGTTGTGCTTTAAGCGCTTTATCTCTCCAGGTGAACTGCTCTTTATCCGGAAATGTCGCATGCTATACATCGCACAGATTAAAAAGAGAACATATCTTTTTTTATCTCATTTACAACGTTTTTCTTTTCTGAGACTGGTCTTCCTCCTTTCTTGTCTTTTGGCGATAAAGGACAATTGAAATCTCCGGCAATAACTAACTTTTCGTTAGCAAAATCCTTTAACTTGTCGCCCAATGCTTTAAAATACTCAACACTACCTGCTTTTTAAGGGATGTGAAATCAACTGAAGTATTATTAGACAAATTAGACCTTTTCTCAAGATGTTCTGGACTAGAAATAAATAAAAGTAAGACTGAAGCTCGGTGGTTAGGAAGCATCAAAGATTGCAAACAGAAACCTTTCAGTTTTAAATGGCCCGAAGAACCAGTTTTGGTCTTAGGAATACACTTCTCTTATAACCAAGTAGAATGTAATAAACTCAATTTCGAAGAAAAGCTTGGAAAGAACGCTCAATATATGGAGAGCAAGAGACCTAACACTCATTGGCAAAATCACAATGATAAAATGTTTTGCTCTTAGCAAGTTGATTCACATTACTTGGACATTACCGCTGCCGGACAATCTCGCACAAAAAGTAAACGATCTCATTTACAAGTTTATCTGGAACGGTAAACCTCCAAAAATAAAAAAGGGGACAATGATTGGCGAATTACATGACGGCGGACTAAAGGCACCTGATTTCATAGCAATTAACAAAGCATTAAAATTAACGTGGATAAGGAGATTTTTGCAATATGATCAAGCAGACTGGAAAATAATTCCGACAGATTGACTTGTGAATTTCTCTAAATAATATGATAAATAAAATTACAATGTTAGAGTTTTTCATAAATAATTTGCATGATTATTAATTTTATATTTTAATTTTATATCAATACTGGAAACGTTTACAACAGCTAGTTTGGCTACAACTATTATTACATATGCATGATTTTTATAAATTTTGATTTCCTTTATCCCTTTAATTGTTATAATGATCTTCACAACTTCATATTCCAGCATTTTAAGGAAGATCTTCAATCACGAGGCCATAGCCGGGACTTGGAAGGACCTATCATGCTCCTGCAACACACCTCACTCATGATTGAGCTCTTTCAGAGCAAAGTTCCCATCTACGAAACCACTGACAAGAGATTGAAAGCCTTACAAGATTTCTACTCTTTTCTTAGAGAATGGAAGGCTTCAGCAGAAAACCGTAACTTTCTGTCACCCAAGTTGTGGTTCGATCTACAATCGATGATCATGGGGATTCAATCACTCGTGAGCATCAAACTCAAAATCTTTCCAGGATCAATTCTGAAGCCAGCTATCATTAATCAAGATATTATTGAAAACCACTTTGGCCAAGTGCGATCATACAATGGGCAAAATAACAACCCAAGCTACTTACAGCAAGAGTCCACCCAGAATACTATCAGACATGGACAGAACTCTATAAGCTCCAAATGCAATGCTGGTAGTGGTAAAAGTTCTTGAGAGTTGAAGTAAAGTGCATATGTGGCTATTCAAAGCATAAGAAAAACTTTATAGTTAATACAAATTACTATTTAACAATTAGATTATGAGCTCGCGATTTCTATCGCGTGATAGTTGATGAGGGCGAAGCCCGAGTCAACTATC
>JAOCNB020086919.1:0-11989 GCA_026546465.2 Palythoa caribaeorum | reverse complement strand
GGCTATAGAAGGTAGGAAATAGGGAAGTGGATTAAATATTAACCCCCTATTAATTTATTGTAGAACAAAAGAAAGTTTTACTACATTTTCACATTTTTGATACTGTTACAGATTTATGTATTCTCAGCTGTCTAAACATTATGGTGTGACTGGGAAAAATTCCTTGAAATGCCACAGAACGTGAGAGAGTTGCCTATATACTTCTTTCTCAAATCATCCATTTACTTAAAACTTTTAGTTTGTATTTGAAGATGATGTTTTAGCAAAGAGTGTTTGTGTCCGAACATTTTAGAGGATAAAAATTATTCCAAAAATGCAAACTGACAGTTAAGGCCCTGTTACATTGCGCTATTTTCTCAGCAACTTGTCTTGCGAGACAAGTTGCCGGAGAATTGCACAGTGCAACATGGGTTGTCTCGCAATTTTTTTTTGTTGCGCAAAGCGTTGCTCGAAGTAGAACTCAAGTCTACTTTTCGCAACGGATCGCAGCAACTGGCAACACCATTGCACAGTGTATCACCCCTCCAGCAACTTTTCTCGCAATTCTACGACAGTTTTTTCCAAGAGCGCTTCCGCACACTTCTTGTTTCATTCCGAGGAGCTCTGGGTACGGCCAAAAACATTGCAAGTTGTTGTGATCGTGTTGTGGTTTAACATCCAATCTCAGCAACTTGCAAAGCTACATTTTCAAGCATTCCGAGACATGTTGCTGAGAAAACTGCACAGTGTAACAGAACCTTTAAGCTAATGTAACATGAAAAGATTTTCCGTGCAACTTGTCTCACAATTGCCAGCGCGAGACGGGTTGCAGGAGCCATTGTAGCGTCTAACACCCCGTGCAATGGCTAAAATCGTTGCGAGACAAGCTGGAGACATAGTTGCCGAAAGTAAAATCCAGTTCTACTTTTCGCAAGGATTTTAGTTACAAACAAGTTGTAGGAGCCATTGTGCCACGTAACACGGCTTGCAATAGCTGGCGCAACTTGTTACGAGACAATTTGTAGCCTACGTAGCGGCTGTTGGGGGACTGGGGCTTGGGCTTTTTCCCAGTCCCTCAAGAGCACGAGCCGCAGCATTCTCGTCCCCAGAGTCCATAAGGCCCCGCCGGCTAAGAGAAACGATGGACTCTGGGGACGAGAATGGAGCTGCAGTCCCCCGAAGAGAACGCAGGCTAGACAAGTTGCACAAAAAAGTGCCTCGTGCAACATCAGTTTTACTCATCCGAAATTTTTAGATAACCTTTTAGCAGCCAATCAGAGGCTTTGAAATCCGTTGTGTATTCTGCGATATTGAACGGATAGTATCCAACAGTATTTCCCATTCGGCTTTCCCGCTGGAAAAATGGTTCAATTAATGTTGAATTGTCATCGTTGTCCTTTTTAGTCTAAAATGTTTGCAATTTTTTAAATTTCAGATTCATCAGTGCTCGTCCGAGCTCAAAGCCAGTTACACTCGTACACGTTTTTCTTTTATTGTTTTGTTGAAGCAAGTTCAACTTACTTTTTACTGAAAATGATGAAAATTTTATAAGCACCCAGCCTCCAATACTGTAAGCGCTCGCCTCGAATTCAAAAATTTATTTAGCGTTCGGGACGCTTATTCGAGTAAATACCGTAGCTTAAACCGACTTTTAAAATGAAAACTTGAGAAAGAATTGCTATAAAGGACACAGTTTTGAAATAATGTTTCAGAATGGATTTCATGTAAACTATGCTTAACATTTGACCGGAGTATTTCAGTGGAATGCCGGTACAGTGTTTTTAGTTTCTTATCACGTCTTATGGACTGCGTATCCTTTTTCAAGCCAGCATATACTCGAAAGAAATCAAACTCGATACTCTTTTCACCCCTAAACCGGCTCAGACCAAAGCACTTAGGATTTGTCTTTCAGAGTTTCAAGTTACAGATTGAATTTTTTCTAAAAACACATAAAGTATTCCCAGCTGAGAATTTGATGGAAAGGTTTCTTGACGTTTATCAGTTTCCTTGCTTGATGTCAGTGAATCTTGTTCATTGTAACTAAACTCAATGGATCGGTGATGTGGAGAAACGTTCATTCAGACGGAAACTCTAAGCTTCTCTGAGCTTCTCGCAAGACAATATGTATATACTTGCAAAATAAACAGAGCCGTAGGATACCGTATTTATTCGAATAAGCGCCCTCCCCAAGATTCCAAAATTGAATAAGCACCCTTTCTAGAAGAAGCGCCCGTGCACCTCTCCCGCCAAAAATGTACTAGAGTCGCTGTGAAATTACTGTTTTTTATTATCGCATAATCGGCTTACATGTAAACACACTTTTAACTTGCACTATTATAATACAACAATTTTCCTCAAAAGTTCGAATTTAATGTTCGTATGGGCGCAAAGTTCTTTCATCTTCAAAATTTTGTTCTCAAATCTCGTTGCAATAGCTTTCTACGGTGTTTAAACAATAAATGATTTTTAAGAGAGTTGTGTAAATACTACGAATCAAGCCGAATGTTCAACACTTTTTCTAATTATAATTTGTTTATAAAGGTTTTATTGTTAGACTGTATCGTCATGTTCACGTTTGTTTTGTATTTGAAGAAGATAAATTTGCTTAAATTTTGCTTTAAATTTTGCTTAAATGTCTTTGTGGCTACTATGGTGAAAATTTAAGCGCCCTCTTCGAATAAGCGCCGCCCTAAAAGTTGAAACATATAAATAAATGCCTGGGTGCTTATTCGAATAAATACGGTAACTTAGTTCTTCTATCAAACAAAAAAACTACCCTTCGATGGAAAAAAAATGCCTTGTAGGATAAACATTTTTAATTAAAATGGAAACCTATGTTTTCCCTTGTCTCCCAAGTTTCCGTAGCATCCTTCGTAATCACTATTGTTCTTTGAATCCCTCATATAACACAGGCAAGTCACCTTTGAGTAGAAAACTAGAACACCTCCGTCTCGAGATTCAAAAGTAAATAAATAAGCAAATAATAATTACTACTACCACTACTATTAATAAAAACATTAAAACTATATCGTTAAGAATGCAAACACAATAATCAAAAAAGTCTTTTAAGTTCTCATCTATGTATTCAAACCTTCTGCTTTGTCTTTTCTTTTGTTTAATGTGACCCTGTGATTTACTAATGTAAAGAATTAAGCCTAAGACGAAGTTACGGTGTTTTGGTTAAGATTTTTTTCTGTTTTAATACATTGTAATACGTACAAAAAATGTATGGAAAAAGACAAAAAAAAATAACTGAATAAAAACCTCCATGCTTAAAACGGAAGTGTTACGTATCAATTTTGTGTACAAATAAACGTTACATGGACGTGTGGGGTGGGACAGGCTGCTTTGACGTTTCTTGTGAAACGTGGAAAATTTGTTAATAGTTTGGTTAAAAAAACTTTGATATTTCATCTCGAGTGGGATCCTTGCATGTGGAAAGCCACATGATATATTTTATGGGTTTGATGTTGTATTATTAATATTCACAGTTTGATTTGGTTATAGACGTATGAAGCAAACTAGTTTTTTGCTATACCTCTTATACCGTAGCTTTAATTTCTTTTAAAGGATGTCATGATTTACACGGTTTTTTTTATAAGAACAACTTTATAAGAAAAACAAGGCTCAAATTTGCCAAAATTTAAGAACAATTTAAGAACAAGCTCAGGCTGAAAGCTTTTATGGTAGAAAATTGACTAAAACTTAAACGATGTGTGCACATGGCGCAAGGCGTTTCAGTTCCAATACCTTGTTTTATTGTTTTTTCTTCAACGAAAACCGCTCACAGAAATAAAAACAAATTAAAAACAAATTTAAGCTTGTACTGTATCAAAATTTTACTGAAATCTAGGAATATTCCAAACGAGAAATCTCAATTGCTCTTTGCATTTTTTTTAATAATGCTGCGAATTGCATTTTCAGTTGAATGTTTTGCCCTAAAGCCAAACTGTCTATCATACCTTTTGCTGCTTTTTGCACCTTTGCAATAGTGAGCTCTCAGGGTTGATTAATAGTGAAATTTTCGAAACTTTAAGGACAGAAGTTAAAACCATCAGGTGCAAATAGGCGTCACTGTAATGTAGGGTTGGGACCGAGTCAATTTGAATATCGTAGAAAGGACTGGGACCAAGTCCCCATGAGCTCTGGCGCTTTAATTGAGATCCGCCATCTTGATCTACATGTACGCTCAAACTGAAAATGGCCGTGAACTTCAATGAATCACTTTCATACTTTTATAAAATCAGAGTAGTTTTTTCGTACTAAACTGCTGCATTGCATAACCTTTTTTCAAAGAAATTGTAACTACAAAAAAAAAAAGAATGCGGAGTGCATTTTTTACTTCAATAATGAGCAAAATCAGATAGTGCTACTGTCTGTGGTCTTATTCGCGATCTATCGGTGTAACACAATAACTGTAATATACGAGGTTCGGTTGAATCTATCTTAAAAGTTTTTGGTGTACCTCGCAAGGCTAATTGTATAATAACACTAGACTAGTGAGTGTACCCCAAATACTAGGTGTAACACACAAGGCCAAATGTACCTCACAAGGCTAAATGTACTATAATGTAATACCAAGACTAGTAAGTGCCCCCTAAAGGCTAGGTGTAAAATAAACGGCTAGGTGAATGTATCTTAAAGGCTAGGTGTAAGATGCAAGGCTAAATGTACCTCACAAGGCTAAGTCAGTGTACTATAGTGTAATACCAAGACTAGTGAGTGTACCTTAAAGGCTAGGTGTAAGATGCAAGGCTAGGTGTATCTCGCAAGGCTAAGTGTACTATAGTGTAATATCAAGACTAGTAAGTGTACCCTAAAGGATTGGTGTAAGATACAAGGCTAAATGTACTATGATGTAATACCAAGACTACCGGGTGTACCCTAAAGGATTGGTGTAACATGAAAAAGCTAAATGTACCTCACAAGGCTAAATATACTATAATGTAATACCAAGACTAGCGAGTGTACCCTAAAGGCTTGGTGTAAGATACGAGGCTAAATGTAATATAATGTAATACCAAAACTTGTGAGTGTACCCTAAAGACTAGGTGTAACATACAAGGCTAAATGTACTATAACGTAATACCAAGACTAGCGAGTGTACCCTAAAGGCTTGGTGTAACATAAAAGGCTAAATGTACTTCACAAGGCTAAATGTACTACAATGTAATACCAAGACTAGCGAGTGTACCCTAAAGGCTTGGTGTAACATAAAAGGCTAAATGTACCTCACAAGGCTAAGTGTACTACAATGTAATACCAAGACTTGTGAGTGTACCCTAAAGGCTAGGTCAGTAGGTGTAACATAAGAATTAACAGCGTTTTCGTTTGGTGAAATCTAAATCCGGAATTGTCAAATCTGAATTGTATGGATTTCTGGAACAAAGGAAAACAAATACCGAAACTAGATTTTACGAAAAACTTTTTACATTTGTTTTACTGGTCAGCGGCGTAGTTAGTGCGGGAAAATCAAATCAAAATGGCGGCAAAACAAGAACTACAACTGCAAAACAAAAACCCGATTTTGGATTGGTAAATGGAACGCAAAAAATCTCAATCAATCTAGGATTGAAGAGGGAATGTTTCGATTACAATCCAAGATTAGATTTAGGGTGAAAATGACAAATGGAACGCAAAAAGAAGATTTGGATTGTAAAATCCAAATTTGGAGTTTAGAAAAGGAACGTGCTCTAAAGCCAGGTGCAAAAAGTAAGACAAGGTAACCTAAAGAGTGTTAGGTTTTGCAAGATATAACTCCAAGTGTAGTGGTTATATTATACGTCCTTCGAAGCAGGGCTAACCTAAGGCCAATTTCATCCTATAGGGTTTGGTGTAGTCTGCCAGGCAAATAGGTTTAAGGCTGTAGATAGATTTGGCTTATAAACTCTACATGGTACTGACAGCTAGACAGCAGTAGAGGAGCAATATGCATAATGTGATTGCATCTTGTCTAACGTTAACGCATCCTCATTGACAGACATTGCACTGCTCCGTTTTATTTGCATTGTCAGAAGAAAATTCTTTTATAAGTGGTTTTATGGATTAGGCCATAGGAGTTCCTGGAGTTCATGTTTCCAAATGAAATCTGAGTAGATACCAGCCATAAATACAGAAATAAAGTAACGTTTAAAGCGGTAACGATGAAAACCGATAAATATGTTGACGTTAAACTGTTAGAGTTTGCTTTTTAGAGATAACATTTTTTCCGAAGTTCGATATTATCTATTTTTGAAATTCTTTAATTAGAAGTGTAACTTGCCCTTACAACTGTTACAAGTAAATGAAAGTGGAATTTTTAAAAAATATTATGAGATATTATTCTCCGTTTAGTATAATTAAAACCATCTCATTTTCACGATAACAAACCGTATACCACACTAAATGACAAACCTCGATCAGAAATGATTAATGACAGCAGATATTTGCCGACAAAGAAAGTTGTTAAAACATGCGATGCCGAAAGACTGAAAAGTTACACTGCGGACGATGCTTCTGGAAACCCGGAGAAAATATTAGTTCTTCAGCAGATTATGTGAAAGCTAAATATGTCTTAGTGAGGGATCCTGCAATGCTGTGATTGCGTTGTAATAATATACTGCGAGGGGCAAATGTCAGGAAAACGTGCTATCTGTGTTTAGCTTGGGTTAGTCGGAACATTCCTTTGCAAAAGCGGTAAGCTACAGTTTAGTTATCAGTATCTATATATAGACCCTAACAGATACAAAGTTATTGGAATCTGCATAAGGCCAAGTGAAAAAAAAGGTTGGTTAGTGTCCTTTTTTCAGAGATTTTATGGTCGGGCGGGAGGTTTGTTCTTGACTCGAAAGTTTTGATGCTAAGATACAATAAAACATTATCCCTATTTATTGTCGTTAGGGGGCGTCGACAAACCAAAAAAAATTAAATAACGTCCAATGGACGTTAAGGGGGGAGGGGGTTTAGCCGTGGACGTTATGGCAAAATATTTTGTGGCATTAAACACGCTTATGCCTAATTTCAAAAGTACGCATTTATGAAACATTCCATTGTTACATCAACTGAAAACTGATATATTCCGAGAATCAATCATAGCTCCACATATATGTTCACCTTGTTCCTTAACGGGAGTCCTTTGCCAGAAGAACGTTTGTATACAAATCACTGGTAATATCCAAGGTGTTTCTTGTTCACAGATCTATACAAGTACTTTTTCCTTTATGACAACTATAGTTTCTATCTTGGTTCGAAATTAACATTTTTGCCATCTACTGGTCGTGCTTTATAGACATCTTGAATAAATAAACATTGAAGTAAAATCTGAACAAAACAATCCTTATCAAATAAATCTGTATCAGCATTTATAATAGATTAACCACAAGCGTGTTTTGCAATTACCTGCTACTTGATACTCCCGCTACATATTTTATAATACAACAAATAAGGCAACTGTTTTTATTATTGCTAACATAAACTCCAGTTCATATATGACAATCACGATTGAGACACAACTGCAACCACATTCAAAACTGCTTTTCTTCATCCAGTGCCACATCAGGCATGGGACATATTGTATATATTTTCAGGGTGATTTTGCCACTGCGATATTGATTTAATACAGTAGCTTGACTTTTAGCAATATAAAAAAAAGTATAGAATGGACCTTATGGGGGTAGGGGGGAGGGTCTTTTAGGATAATGTCCATTGGATGTTATTCAAAATATTTTTGATTTGTCAACGCCCCCTTAATGTACACAATGTACATATGTTAAGTACATATTATCAAAACCAACAGCAATATTATCACAAATGCTGCAATATTATTGGCTAACATAGTCACTAAATAGTAATATACCGATTACTGTCTGTCAAAGCTGATATGGTTATTAAAAACCCTACAATTTGATTGACTTAAAGGTACTCACTATAGAGACTGTTCTACACTCTGGGCATACTTGACAATAGCCAAAGATTTCCCCTGCCCAATATATAAATATATTGTCATTGTCACTGTCATACTGCAACACTCACAGCATTTCATTAATTACATCTGCAGTGTAATAACCTAAATACCTCCAAAGGCAAAGTGTATGCGTACTTAATTACTATATCTCCAAAGTGTATGTGTACTTACTATATCTCGAAAGTGTACATGTACTTACTATATCTCCAAAGTGTACGTGTACTTACTATATCTCCAAAGTGTATGTGTACTTACTATATCTCCAACGTGTACGTGTACTTACTATATCTCCAAAGTGTATGTGTACTTACTATATCTCCAAAGTGTATGTGTACTTACTATATCTCCAAAGTGTACGTGTACTTACTATATCTCCAAAGTGTACGTGTACTTACTCTAAATTTTGGAAATAGCGATGTATTGTTTTAATAAGATTCCCATGCCTGTTAAAGAATGAATAAATGTTTAATAGTTTAAACATTGATAATCTTTACAGATATTTATTTCATCTCGTTTAAAGATTAAGGAGAGCTCTGCATCATATTTACGCTATTTGGCTGTTGAGAGAAGCTATGTGACGTATCATTTGATTTGATTGGGTAAATTAATGACTTTGTACGTTTTCTTCTGTGACCCTACTGCCGTGAATAAACTGCAGATTTAACCCCATCACCAACTGCTGCAAAAAGACCACTTTTAGTTTTTTGAGACCGAAGATATAATGGATATATGTTCAGTTGTTTGAAAGAAATTTTACAAAACAGAAATTACTGAAGGCCACTCAGGCCCACAGCTATCTAATATAACGAAGGATGTACTTATAAGCGACTAATATCTTAAAAAGTACGAAAGCTCACGAAACAACTTCAGTTCTTGATATGAAAAAAAAGCCATTCACTTCTTTTCTCTCCTTTACAAACTACTGCAAAAGTTCAGATTCAGGAAGTACCATTTACAAGATCCGGTAATTATTGCTTCTGTTCTGGCGGGTCATGGCATATATATAGTGAAAATTTATGCAATTCACAACAATAGAAATATTTAGCCTATCAAATTAACTTCAACGCGTTACTACTATAGTCAGACTTCAACAGCTACTGTGAATATCTGTGAAATACATCTAAATGAATCATACCCGAGTATTGTCCAACCAGAATCTGATGTTGCACATTCAGGAATTTCGTCTCTTATGCTTCTTTCCGAAGTCTCTTTCTGGTTCACTGCAATTTCCAAAGCAGCTCCATAATTGATCCATCGCTGGTGTTCCGCTTTAATCAAAAGAGAAATGTAGCTGTGAAGGCATTCCTCTGGGACCTTTTCCTCCTTGGATTTCCAAACACACTGCTTCATCGTTTAATATTTCTTCGGATAGTTGCAATCTTAGCTTTCGATTCCCTATTTTCATTTTGTAGTGATGAGTTGTTTTTCTTGCTGTTTATTAATAGTCCCAGTCCCCCGGAAGACTCGGATATCATCGTCATTTGATTGGACAGCACACAGCTGAGCGATAAATGACGTAATACAAAACAAATTTTTCCCCCGTGACTCGCCCAATCACTTGACTGTCATGTGTGTGAAAGCCTTGGGCAGCAATTAAAAGCCTCGTCCACACGAATAGTGTATAGGGGATTTTTTTGAAACTGCGCAATTTTTATACGAATCATCAGCCTACCTTCCACAGGAACTCGCTCACCGAAACCACGTGTTTTTGAAACCGCTCACGTGTGGATGTCACCCTCTGATTCGAAACTATGCGGTTTCAAAAATATGTGTAGACGAGGCCTTAAATCTGAAGCGATTGCTTTAGGTTTGCAAGGAACTAGTAAAGTTTACTGACAGAGGAAAAAGATATCTCAAACCCTAAGGTTGTCAACTTGGTTGGGGGAAGGGGGAGGGGCTGGCAGAAAAAATATCTCAAAACTAAAGTGATAATATACGTCAAGACGTTAAAGATAACAGTTTAAAAAAGTTTAAAAACTGTTATCTGTAACGTCTTAACGTATTTTCTTATTTTAGTTTTAGTTTTAAACCCCGTAAAAAGGTAAAACGTTTGAATTGCAAATCAAAATATTGGGCCAAAGCTGAAAATTTCGTTTTAATTACATACTCTCTCGTCTGTTTTCTCGCCATATGGATCAGCTTGCAGAATTTATTTTAACTATTCAGATGTCTTTTGAAGAAAGTTGGTGATCAAGGACAGTAAAAGACCCGGCACTCTTAAGGAGTTGTAGCAGTGGTCTTGCAGTATTTTTAGTATTTCTACGGATCAACAAATTTGGCCCAAAAATCAGTTCGGATTTCGGGTTTGAACAACAATTTTATCGGATTTGGCGGATTTACGGACCGCTCAGTTTTAGAAAACCGAACTGGCTGGGAAATTGCAAAATATCTCAATGTGGATGAATGACATTGGCACAGTGAAGTCTATGAAAGTCTTAATATCTGACCTTTGTCTTTATTTTGGCCGAAACTATTGTGAGTTCAGATTTGACTTAAAAAAATCTCCGAATGAGAAAACCCAGCGAGAAAATGAAAATAACTGCTTGATAAGTTTGATACAAGCATTTTATGGAAATTATAAAAGGGGTGTTGAACATGCAAGCTTAAAGAAACTTTATTGACAAAATAATGGCAGAGTCGTTGTCAAAGTTAATTTGCTTTGTATTTCTTGTCATGATACGACGGTCTTCACGTTTTTGGAACCCAATCAGTCAAAGTAGTTGCGACAGAGAAGCCTGAAAACTCCTGAAAAAATTTAAGTTTCAACGGGATTTCAACCATGCAGTGACCTCTGTGGTACTGTTGCAGTGCTCTATACCAACTGAGCTATATCGAGCCACCTCTTTTCGGGGAAATTTTGTACCGCGGTTATAACAATGACGTTATGATACAACTTCGCTAGTTATAAACTTAGTTGGTTAGAGCACAGCGCTGGTATCGCATGAGGTCACAGGTTCGAATCCCGTTGAATCCTACATTTTTTTCAGTTTAAAATTATAAATCACGAAGATCATATCATATCGTATCGTCATTGAGCACTTACAACCGCGGTATAGACAAAATCCGTCACAATAATCGTTATTCTTGTTATTTTGCTGTTTAACTTAGCTCTGTGATTCAATTCTGCTTCATTGTTTTACTCTTTCCATTGTCAGTTAATATTGTCGTCCTGCACCGAATGTTTGCTCTCTTAATCACAGAACTGGCCCACGCTCTGTTTGAGTGGCTTGTATTATGATGGGTTTTATTCTGGTTTCTGCCTCAAACCACGCACTATATGTGCAAAATCTAATTAATCATCCCGCGACAATCACGAGTACGTTCCTTTTGCACTACTAATCGAAATCGTGATTTTACAATTTAAGTCTGAATTTTCGTTTCCATTTGGCATTTATCACTTTCACCCTATTAAACTTAAAGTCTAATTTTGGATTGTAATCCAAACAATTCCCCTCGATCGCGATCTTGTTTGCATGGATATTAAATCTGGGTTACGATTTTCGGCGATTTTGCGTTCCAAAATCGGATTTTTGACTTGACCAGTAAAAAAACACATGTACAAAGTTTTCGTAAAATCTGGTTTCCAATTTTGCGTTCTATTTGTACCAAAATTCCGTACAATCCAGATTTACTAAAGGAACGCACTCATAGACACGTGTTCCAGCAAGAACGTGCTTCTGTTTGTCCCGACGTTTGTGTTGCAAAATCACGGTGGTATGTGGAAGCTTCAGTAACTTACATATTTGTTAGTAAAAACATTTTCTTACAATATGTAATCAATAAATAAATCAAATAGATTTGAATATTTCTTTAAAAAGTTAAGTTTAAAACTCCATAAAATATTTTTTTTATCAATACGCGAATGTTTTCGATTTATTTTTACATTTCGGAGAACAATATTTCATAAGAAAAAACGGTGAATATTAGATATTAGACATCCAGTTAACAAATAGATTCCATGTTTTTGTGCGTCTGTTCAGAAATAGATAATAGGTGACGTCAAACTGTGGTAAGAGCAAAAAAGTGGCACACGAGGCGATAGCCGAGTGTGTCACTGATGTTCTTACC
>JAOCNB020086870.1:0-11991 GCA_026546465.2 Palythoa caribaeorum | reverse complement strand
AAGTTTCGCTGCAAAACAGTTGCACGTTTCTTTTCCATAAAGCTCAGTTTAGCTGTTACTTGAGCAATACTTTTGGGATTGACTTCCAAAGTAGTTTTTTTGCTTCCACATTTTCTGATTACTTGGTTATAAACTCTGCAAATATTCTCTGGACTAGGTGACACAGAGGTTGAACATATGAATGACTCAGACATAAAAACAATGCATGTCTCAAGTTGTGTCCATTTGAAATTTATAGTGGCATCATTTCTTTGCATGTAACTTAAACAGCTCTGCCTCTTTAAAGATGGAGGGCTAGACATCACTTGTTTTCTCTTCTTTGGGTTTTTCTTTGTTGGGCTGTGCTCATGGCGGCCAAACTCATTTTGACAATTATAACATGTGCAATCTTGGCATCCAACACCATTAGAAAAGCATGGGCACCTGGTTGATCTTCTGCCATCAATGTCAGTGCAAGAAATGAATTCTGAATTAGACTTTTTCCGCTCTTCTCCACATCTACAAGAGTAAGTTTTATTTGAGGTTACTTGTGATTTATTACTGCAGTGGCGGCACCTACATAAGGATGTACACAGCCTTTTTTGATTAACACAAGGACACCTGCTTGATTTTCCTTTTCTACAAGAAAACTGTTGTCTTGTTTTGAGCTTACTCCCACAGCAACAACCAGTTTTCCTTCCTCCAGCATTGCTTTCCAGATCTCCAGTAAAAGCTACAAAAAGAAAGTGAACAACTTAATACAAACAAGTGAAACGCAAAAAATAACACAGCAAAGTTTTCCTCAAATAAGATGCAACAGCAGGTATAACCTGGCTCTGTAATTGGGGCCATGAATAAAACCTTGAAAAATTCCCTTGAAACACAGAAACCATACATTTGAAGATTTAACGCTCTCTTTACTGATGATACACTGTAAAATCCCTTGTTAAATCACAAAATAAGCACAAAAATTCAATAAATAGGTTTTCGAGAGAGAGGTTGAAATAACGTGTCCACAGTTCTGTGGGTGACAACCGATTTTCCCGCCAAACACTATCAGGCTTGGTGGCTAAGTCCAAAACGGAAGTAACTTAACCGGAAGCATTTACAGGCTCTTCATTACCCATGAATGCCCATCTATTTCTTACTTCCAATAGTGCTGAAGAGAGGATGAATTTTGACACTCCCAAATATTTTTATGGAGCTTGGTGTAAGCCTATACACGTGAAAGGTATCTTATGGTCCAAAATGAAAGAAGACACCCTGTCTTTGTTTTGGTTATTAATTTTCATCCAAAAATGCTGTAATGGTTGAAGAAAAGCAATCAATCTTTCAACAATTACGTGTACAAATGGAGTAAATGAAGTAGATTTAACTTGTGAATCAAATGTTTATCAAAGCTTATCTTTGACCCCAAAGATGCTGGCTACAGAAATTAAAATGTTGGAAACTTTTATAATTGTTTTTGCCAACCAACCCAACCAAAAATGATGGTGATGACATCACATTTTACTACAATTCAATGCGGATTATATAATATATATAGTTGTATTGTATATTGTAGTTATCATTGTTATATTGTAGTTATATCAACTACTATATACAGTAGACTTATATATAGCGTATATTCAACAGATAAAATCATAAGTGAAATACCTGTGGTGTTTGACAGAATCATAGTGGCCAGCTCCATAATAGTGGAATGCGACATAGAGCCATTTTTCACTCACATTTTTTCTGGAAAAAATGGTGCGAAAGGCAGGGTTTCACTTGACGTCACAACCATGATAGGAACCTGTAATATATGTGCGCACACTTTAATTACAAGGTCTCCAAGTTCTCTATCAAACACCCCCTTCCTTCTGAATGCAGTCGCTCTCTCTTTGAATGAATGTTGATCAACATCAACAATGAAACCGGCAAAACTCTCATTATCTTCCATGATAGCATTTACGAAAAGTTGCCTCAATGTGTAGGCATCTTCAGTCTCTGTCTTCAGGAGTCCAATTCCATGAAGGTGCTGCCACAGCTCTTTATCTTCACTGGAGTACGTGTTGGACAAACTCCTTACAACACTGGTGAATGCACAGTCCCCATCCTTTGGAACTCGATTCAGAACCAAGTTAAAGCTGGAGAGATTTCTAATCAGGCGGTGTTCATGATCCCAAATGGTTGGGTCTAGATCATCAACCACATCTAAGTCAGGGGGGTTATCAAATGTAAGTGCACTTGGTATATCTGCCAAAAATAGAACTTCAAGTGGATCAAAGGTTATGTCCTTATTCTTATCCGCTAATAAGGTTATAGCATTGTCGAGGGAACAGGCTGCTGAAAAAATATTTTCGGACACTGCGGCAGAACAAAGATCCTCTATCTGTTCTGATATGTTAATATAGTCTTGATCAAGCTCATAGCTTTCTTTGCTGTTCATTTGGTCATCTTCAGAGGACCAGAGTTCATTTTCTTGTCTCTTAAATGGTAACCATTTAGAGCAACCAAAGGCACAATCCTTTTCTTTATATTCATGCACTTCAACTGGAGGTACACACTGTGTTCTAGAATTACACTTGTGTTTAAGGTTTGTTGACACCTTTAAACTGTGACGGTAAAACAAGCACAACAGCAAAGCAACAGCAAGCTGTAGACTTATTCTCGTTGCCCCAGTAAACAAGGAACGGTTGAGAAGCCTATGCAACTGTTCATTTCTTTCAGTTCCGAATCCTGGTGGAATGTTTGAAAGACATCCCTTTTTTACATGTTGCTTGAGGTTGTCCACTTGTTTTAATGTTTCCATAGTTACACAGGATGAAGGAATATTTTCCCACTTGGCTATTAAATGGTCAAGTTGCTCTTTAATTACTACTTCTGAAGGTGTTGCCATCATCCTGTGTTCCCCATAGTCCCCTTGTTGTCTAAACACCTGTCCAAATTCCTTTGAAAACTGTCCCCTATGGGGTGATTTACTGTCAATTGTCCTTATAACCCTTTGGCAGGCATGGAATAAATCCAACTTTATTTCAACATCAGGGAAAACACTTTCGTACTTCAGTCTATTTTTGCAACAGTCATCAATACAGATGAGATCAATATGCTTCCCCTCTTTTACAATTCGTTCTTTAAGGCTGGAAAGCAAATCATCCACTTCAAGAAATCCAGTTGTTCTTGTAAAACGCCAATCAAGAACTTGTCCAAATTCATTAAGAACAATGAAAAGGTTCTTGAATTGTGTGAAAAACTTGTTTTTTCTACTGCCACTAACAACACAGCCAACGTTTTTACTTGTCTTAAAAGTATGATCACATGAAAATGATGTGCCACTTGTTGACAGCATTTTGTGCAGATAACAATGTTTCTTCAAATCAAAGAAATGTAAAAACAATCTCATTATTTGATCATTGCTAGGAAATGAAAACAATTCATTGTCATAAAAGTCATTGAAACTGAATTCTGGCCCTGAAGATCTTGCTGCATTATATATGGCACCAAGCCTAGCATGCTCCTCCTGGTTAGTTCCAGCAATGTGTTCACATATCTTGAGAAAGTTTAACCCATCATAAGCAGCATTATTTATGAACGTCATTAGCTTCTTAGAACAGGCACTTCGTGGTAAAATAATAAAAGGAAACTTGACTTGTAGAGCTTGTGGAAGTTTTCTCATAAAATCTGGAGATGTTGCATAGACTTGGTGTACTTTTCTGCTGTGCGAACAAATATAAATCCGTTGTACTATTAACACATTTCCACAAAGGTCATATGCTAGCCGTGGTTTTTTCCAAATTTTATTTCTCCCTGAAGCAGAAGTGGTTTTAGTCCATTCCCATGGACGCAATGTAGTATGATGTAATGGGCACCGTACTTCCAATTGGTATTGTTCTTGAGGGCTCCATAAGAACAATTTCGGCATCAGAAAATTGGATGGGCATTGTGCACTTAAAGACTCAGGGCAGTTGATTATTGAGTTAAACTTGCTCTGCTCTTTCTCAAAGGCTTTTAGAATATCCTCAATGTAAGAGTCAATTTCATGACTGTTCTTGAGCGTGTAGCTGGTACATTGCTGTACAGTTGACAGGATAAATATAACTGCAGCAACAACTAATGCACTTGGCATTTTCAGTCATCCAATTCTCTTTGATGGAAGAAAAGAAAAACAAAGTTAAACTATTCCATAACTGAATCAAAAGGGGGGGGGATACTTAACTGAAGATTTACCAACCAAGAAACCAAGGAAACCACTAATTTAATGGAATTTGACGCATTAACCCCGAAATGCCGACACTTGAAATGAAACACGCGGAAAAGCTAGCCATTGATTGCAATTGGTATGTTAGCTAAAATGGTCGCAGGTACGGTGTTATTATACAAACTGTGAATAAGGTTTTCAAGTCGTTAATTTGAAAAACTCGAGTGCATGGATGTTTGTGCAAACCGTGGCCAAATGTAAAAGTTTCTTTTCTGTGTGTGTGCACATTTGTCTTTACTGTCAAAGACACTAGTTTTCCCAACAATTTCAAATTGCGTATTTAATAAACAGCAACGGAAAAAAAAAACAAAACTCGAGCGATTACATAACTCTGTTCAAACCTAAATTCTAAAGACTTCTGTAATGGCTATCATTTTGTATGAAATGTTCGGGATAACTTCTTTTAACTTGTTTTGAAAGCATTTTGCTTTTAGGAAAATGTTCAAAGAAGGAAGTAATAATCCGTTTTTGATACTAAAGGTTTAAAATTTTCGATTGAGGCCTAAAGCTACTGTTAAAATGGTTAAAAGTTTAAAAGTTTTTTTTTTTACAAAGTTTTAAAAGGATTAAAAGTTCTTAAAACAAATTTCAATAGTATATACAAACTCAGTGACCTTGGCGATATGCGCATTCTGATTGGTTCGCTATCTCGGGCTATTGGACAATGTCCACCTCCCAGGAGGTGGATAATTTCTGTCGGTTTGAATGGCGTTCATTGTCGAAATTCACATCTCGCATCTCGGCGAATATTCTGCCACTATTCACCTCGACTTCTGAGAATAATTGTTGAATGTTCCGAGCTTTCGCCGGTCTACTGCATCATCAGGGAATGAATGATAAAAGCGTAGGGGAGTTCTATATGCCGACTGACGCGATCGACCGTAACAATTTACAAAGGATCTGAATATAATTATTTTTACTTACCTCTTGAATTTCTTGGATCGATCAAACTTATTGCAGAACTTTGTAAGACGACTCGGTTGCGACGTGTCCTTGTTACACAATGAGTGAGGAGGAATATATGGATTGTTTTATAGCCGAGGTTCACACGGTTTATTAAGAAACAAAAATTACTGAAGGAATCAAAACTTCGCAGTTAATTATCTTTATTATACATTGAAGTTGCTATCAAAATTCTGATTGGCTACAGAGTGAGAGCTAAACCCTGATGGCGTCGTTTCTGTTACGTCATACCCACAGACATCACGTACTGAAGATGAGACGTTGTACCTACAGAAAAAAGTTTTCAAACGAGCGGCGGTTCCTTGTCGGCTTTGTTATGGCAAAGTCAATGAAAAGGTTTCTCATTATTGCAAGAGGATTTACAAATACCTGTAGACAAAAACAACAAAAAAGCCACCAAGTCCCTCATAAAATTTTTACTGAATATTTAAAAGAAAAGAAACAAACCGAACTTTGAACAAGAGAAGCGCTTGCCAGTGTTTTGAAAATGGTCAAGTCGGTAATACGTGAAGATGATCTCAAAAAACCAAATCAAAATGGCGTTTTTTGGTGATTATGATCAAGAAATTATTCAATACAAAGTTTTTTTAAAAGTTATGCCTTACTTTTGCCGTCTTAAGGCCTGGCTAAACTAGGATACATGTAGCGCGCTACATGTATCCTAGTTTAGCCAGGCCTTAAGACGGCAAAAGTAAGGCATAACTTTTAAAAAAACTTTGTATTGAATAATTTCTTGATCATAATCACCAAAAAACGCCATTTTGATTTGGTTTTTTGAGATCATCTTCACGTATTACCGACTTGACCATTTTCAAAACACTGGCAAGCGCTTCTCTTGTTCAAAGTTCGGTTTGTTTCTTTTCTTTTAAATATTCAGTAAAAATTTTATGAGGGACTTGGTGGCTTTTTTGTTGTTTTTGTCTACAGGTATTTGTAAATCCTCTTGCAATAATGAGAAACCTTTTCATTGACTTTGCCATAACAAAGCCGACAAGGAACCGCCGCTCGTTTGAAAACTTTTTTCTGTAGGTACAACGTCTCATCTTCAGTACGTGATGTCTGTGGGTATGACGTAACAGAAACGACGCCATCAGGGTTTAGCTCTCACTCTGTAGCCAATCAGAATTTTGATAGCAACTTCAATGTATAATAAAGATAATTAACTGCGAAGTTTTGATTCCTTCAGTAATTTTTGTTTCTTAATAAACCGTGTGAACCTCGGCTATAAAACAATCCATATATTCCTCCTCACTCATTGTGTAACAAGGACACGTCGCAACCGAGTCGTCTTACAAAGTTCTGCAATAAGTTTGATCGATCCAAGAAATTCAAGAGGTAAGTAAAAATAATTATATTCAGATCCTTTGTAAATTGTTACGGTCGATCGCGTCAGTCGGCATATAGAACTCCCCTACGCTTTTATCATTCATTCCCTGATGATGCAGTAGACCGGCGAAAGCTCGGAACATTCAACAATTATTCTCAGAAGTCGAGGTGAATAGTGGCAGAATATTCGCCGAGATGCGAGATGTGAATTTCGACAATGAACGCCATTCAAACCGACAGAAATTATCCACCTCCTGGGAGGTGGACATTGTCCAATAGCCCGAGATAGCGAACCAATCAGAATGCGCATATCGCCAAGGTCACTGAGTTTGTATATACTATTGAAATTTGTTTTAAGAACTTTTAATCCTTTTAAAACTTTGTAAAAAAAAAAACTTTTAAACTTTTAACCATTTTAACAGTAGCTTTAGGCCTCAATCGAAAATTTTAAACCTTTAGTATCAAAAACGGATTATTACTTCCTTCTTTGAACATTTTCCTAAAAGCAAAATGCTTTCAAAACAAGTTAAAAGAAGTTATCCCGAACATTTCATACAAAATGATAGCCATTACAGAAGTCTTTAGAATTTAGGTTTGAACAGAGTTATGTAATCGCTCGAGTTTTGTTTTTTTTTTCCGTTGCTGTTTATTAAATACGCAATTTGAAATTGTTGGGAAAACTAGTGTCTTTGACAGTAAAGACAAATGTGCACACACACAGAAAAGAAACTTTTACATTTGGCCACGGTTTGCACAAACATCCATGCACTCGAGTTTTTCAAATTAACGACTTGAAAACCTTATTCACAGTTTGTATAATAACACCGTACCTGCGACCATTTTAGCTAACATACCAATTGCAATCAATGGCTAGCTTTTCCGCGTGTTTCATTTCAAGTGTCGGCATTTCGGGGTTAATGCGTCAAATTCCATTAAATTAGTGGTTTCCTTGGTTTCTTGGTTGGTAAATCTTCAGTTAAGTATCCCCCCCCCTTTTGATTCAGTTATGGAATAGTTTAACTTTGTTTTTCTTTTCTTCCATCAAAGAGAATTGGATGACTGAAAATGCCAAGTGCATTAGTTGTTGCTGCAGTTATATTTATCCTGTCAACTGTACAGCAATGTACCAGCTACACGCTCAAGAACAGTCATGAAATTGACTCTTACATTGAGGATATTCTAAAAGCCTTTGAGAAAGAGCAGAGCAAGTTTAACTCAATAATCAACTGCCCTGAGTCTTTAAGTGCACAATGCCCATCCAATTTTCTGATGCCGAAATTGTTCTTATGGAGCCCTCAAGAACAATACCAATTGGAAGTACGGTGCCCATTACATCATACTACATTGCGTCCATGGGAATGGACTAAAACCACTTCTGCTTCAGGGAGAAATAAAATTTGGAAAAAACCACGGCTAGCATATGACCTTTGTGGAAATGTGTTAATAGTACAACGGATTTATATTTGTTCGCACAGCAGAAAAGTACACCAAGTCTATGCAACATCTCCAGATTTTATGAGAAAACTTCCACAAGCTCTACAAGTCAAGTTTCCTTTTATTATTTTACCACGAAGTGCCTGTTCTAAGAAGCTAATGACGTTCATAAATAATGCTGCTTATGATGGGTTAAACTTTCTCAAGATATGTGAACACATTGCTGGAACTAACCAGGAGGAGCATGCTAGGCTTGGTGCCATATATAATGCAGCAAGATCTTCAGGGCCAGAATTCAGTTTCAATGACTTTTATGACAATGAATTGTTTTCATTTCCTAGCAATGATCAAATAATGAGATTGTTTTTACATTTCTTTGATTTGAAGAAACATTGTTATCTGCACAAAATGCTGTCAACAAGTGGCACATCATTTTCATGTGATCATACTTTTAAGACAAGTAAAAACGTTGGCTGTGTTGTTAGTGGCAGTAGAAAAAACAAGTTTTTCACACAATTCAAGAACCTTTTCATTGTTCTTAATGAATTTGGACAAGTTCTTGATTGGCGTTTTACAAGAACAACTGGATTTCTTGAAGTGGATGATTTGCTTTCCAGCCTTAAAGAACGAATTGTAAAAGAGGGGAAGCATATTGATCTCATCTGTATTGATGACTGTTGCAAAAATAGACTGAAGTACGAAAGTGTTTTCCCTGATGTTGAAATAAAGTTGGATTTATTCCATGCCTGCCAAAGGGTTATAAGGACAATTGACAGTAAATCACCCCATAGGGGACAGTTTTCAAAGGAATTTGGACAGGTGTTTAGACAACAAGGGGACTATGGGGAACACAGGATGATGGCAACACCTTCAGAAGTAGTAATTAAAGAGCAACTTGACCATTTAATAGCCAAGTGGGAAAATATTCCTTCATCCTGTGTAACTATGGAAACATTAAAACAAGTGGACAACCTCAAGCAACATGTAAAAAAGGGATGTCTTTCAAACATTCCACCAGGATTCGGAACTGAAAGAAATGAACAGTTGCATAGGCTTCTCAACCGTTCCTTGTTTACTGGGGCAACGAGAATAAGTCTACAGCTTGCTGTTGCTTTGCTGTTGTGCTTGTTTTACCGTCACAGTTTAAAGGTGTCAACAAACCTTAAACACAAGTGTAATTCTAGAACACAGTGTGTACCTCCAGTTGAAGTGCATGAATATAAAGAAAAGGATTGTGCCTTTGGTTGCTCTAAATGGTTACCATTTAAGAGACAAGAAAATGAACTCTGGTCCTCTGAAGATGACCAAATGAACAGCAAAGAAAGCTATGAGCTTGATCAAGACTATATTAACATATCAGAACAGATAGAGGATCTTTGTTCTGCCGCAGTGTCCGAAAATATTTTTTCAGCAGCCTGTTCCCTCGACAATGCTATAACCTTATTAGCGGATAAGAATAAGGACATAACCTTTGATCCACTTGAAGTTCTATTTTTGGCAGATATACCAAGTGCACTTACATTTGATAACCCCCCTGACTTAGATGTGGTTGATGATCTAGACCCAACCATTTGGGATCATGAACACCGCCTGATTAGAAATCTCTCCAGCTTTAACTTGGTTCTGAATCGAGTTCCAAAGGATGGGGACTGTGCATTCACCAGTGTTGTAAGGAGTTTGTCCAACACGTACTCCAGTGAAGATAAAGAGCTGTGGCAGCACCTTCATGGAATTGGACTCCTGAAGACAGAGACTGAAGATGCCTACACATTGAGGCAACTTTTCGTAAATGCTATCATGGAAGATAATGAGAGTTTTGCCGGTTTCATTGTTGATGTTGATCAACATTCATTCAAAGAGAGAGCGACTGCATTCAGAAGGAAGGGGGTGTTTGATAGAGAACTTGGAGACCTTGTAATTAAAGTGTGCGCACATATATTACAGGTTCCTATCATGGTTGTGACGTCAAGTGAAACCCTGCCTTTCGCACCATTTTTTCCAGAAAAAATGTGAGTGAAAAATGGCTCTATGTCGCATTCCACTATTATGGAGCTGGCCACTATGATTCTGTCAAACACCACAGGTATTTCACTTATGATTTTATCTGTTGAATATACGCTATATATAAGTCTACTGTATATAGTAGTTGATATAACTACAATATAACAATGATAACTACAATATACAATACAACTATATATATTATATAATCCGCATTGAATTGTAGTAAAATGTGATGTCATCACCATCATTTTTGGTTGGGTTGGTTGGCAAAAACAATTATAAAAGTTTCCAACATTTTAATTTCTGTAGCCAGCATCTTTGGGGTCAAAGATAAGCTTTGATAAACATTTGATTCACAAGTTAAATCTACTTCATTTACTCCATTTGTACACGTAATTGTTGAAAGATTGATTGCTTTTCTTCAACCATTACAGCATTTTTGGATGAAAATTAATAACCAAAACAAAGACAGGGTGTCTTCTTTCATTTTGGACCATAAGATACCTTTCACGTGTATAGGCTTACACCAAGCTCCATAAAAATATTTGGGAGTGTCAAAATTCATCCTCTCTTCAGCACTATTGGAAGTAAGAAATAGATGGGCATTCATGGGTAATGAAGAGCCTGTAAATGCTTCCGGTTAAGTTACTTCCGTTTTGGACTTAGCCACCAAGCCTGATAGTGTTTGGCGGGAAAATCGGTTGTCACCCACAGAACTGTGGACACGTTATTTCAACCTCTCTCTCGAAAACCTATTTATTGAATTTTTGTGCTTATTTTGTGATTTAACAAGGGATTTTACAGTGTATCATCAGTAAAGAGAGCGTTAAATCTTCAAATGTATGGTTTCTGTGTTTCAAGGGAATTTTTCAAGGTTTTATTCATGGCCCCAATTACAGAGCCAGGTTATACCTGCTGTTGCATCTTATTTGAGGAAAACTTTGCTGTGTTATTTTTTGCGTTTCACTTGTTTGTATTAAGTTGTTCACTTTCTTTTTGTAGCTTTTACTGGAGATCTGGAAAGCAATGCTGGAGGAAGGAAAACTGGTTGTTGCTGTGGGAGTAAGCTCAAAACAAGACAACAGTTTTCTTGTAGAAAAGGAAAATCAAGCAGGTGTCCTTGTGTTAATCAAAAAAGGCTGTGTACATCCTTATGTAGGTGCCGCCACTGCAGTAATAAATCACAAGTAACCTCAAATAAAACTTACTCTTGTAGATGTGGAGAAGAGCGGAAAAAGTCTAATTCAGAATTCATTTCTTGCACTGACATTGATGGCAGAAGATCAACCAGGTGCCCATGCTTTTCTAATGGTGTTGGATGCCAAGATTGCACATGTTATAATTGTCAAAATGAGTTTGGCCGCCATGAGCACAGCCCAACAAAGAAAAACCCAAAGAAGAGAAAACAAGTGATGTCTAGCCCTCCATCTTTAAAGAGGCAGAGCTGTTTAAGTTACATGCAAAGAAATGATGCCACTATAAATTTCAAATGGACACAACTTGAGACATGCATTGTTTTTATGTCTGAGTCATTCATATGTTCAACCTCTGTGTCACCTAGTCCAGAGAATATTTGCAGAGTTTATAACCAAGTAATCAGAAAATGTGGAAGCAAAAAAACTACTTTGGAAGTCAATCCCAAAAGTATTGCTCAAGTAACAGCTAAACTGAGCTTTATGGAAAAGAAACGTGCAACTGTTTTGCAGCGAAACTTTGGTATACATTCTTTGGAAATATAGCCAAATTGCTTTACTGGCCCTCCTCTGAACTTTGATACTTGTCAGCTCAATTTTAAGTGACAGTGGTTGCTAGATCTGGTGGATGCATTCATATATGCTTCTTGAAAGACAGCTTATTTATAATTATTACTTCTGCCATTCAAACTACCCAAAATTAGCATTGTTTTAACCAGTGCAAGTAGGCACTTGAACATTTGTTTCATTTTTCTAAGATAATAAATGATTGGGTAAGCCTAAAAATTAAAAATAAGTGTGGTTCTAATGTATGTAAATACCACCATAGGCTCCTTCAGCACTCAGAAAATG
>JAOCNB020086845.1:0-11992 GCA_026546465.2 Palythoa caribaeorum | reverse complement strand
ACTACTACTACTACTACTACTACTACTACTACTACTACTACTACTACTACTACTACTACTACCACTACTACTACTATTACTACTACTGCTATTACTACTACTACTGGTACTACTTCTACGGGTATCAGTATTGCGTAATATCCTCTATTTATTCTACTATACGTCAATGTTAGAGAGCTATAGAGATTCAGTAAGCTTCAATGAGAAATATTTAAAGGAACGTGCACCTAAACATTAATCTTTTATCCAACAAAATGGCACGTTTGAACTTTGATGTCTTTGCATTGACAATATATTAAAAGGTTCTTCTTACTTAGTCTAGGTTTATTTGCTGCTGTCAACAAAATATTTAAAATTAAATTTAAAAAGGAAAGTTTTCAAAATGAAATGTCTAGAATAGACAACAATTTTAACTATTTTGCATTAACTTCAAACTGCAAGTACTTTAAAAAAGCTATCCATAATTACATTTGCTGGCTAATCGGTTAACCAACAAAAAATAATTTGAAAGTATTTCGCTATTAAAATCACAAATTGTATGGAATTCTTCAGTCTAATTTTGTTAATGGCCGTTCTTGCAAAAGCTTTACTTAATACGTAAAAATGTCTCTCATACCACTGGTGTGTTCGTACAGCAAAGCGTTACCACCAAACATTTTCTGATAACTAAACGAAATCGGTTTATGAATTGAAGAAGGTAAATTTCTCAATTGAGCAGGTCTAACTTAAATGTTACTTAAATGTTAAACTTCCCTACGATTTTTAGCTTTTTTGAAAACAGGTGTAACCGCAACTTACACAATTTTTTTTTCGTTCGGTTAACGAAACAACTAGAATGGTTTTCTAGATACAATAACTTATAACAAAGTTATATATAGAAGTTATATATTATGATAATTTATATTTTAAAAAGTTGTACTTCCGATTCGTATAACTTGGGTCTGCTAACAAGTATTTTTTATGTCTCCATGGCAGTTATCATGAATTCATTAGTGTTTACGTCAGCAAAAAAAAAAAAAAAAGAAAGGACAAACCGCGCTGATATTATTCCCCCGGGTTTTTCAACAGATTTGTTACAACCACTTGTATTAAAATAAAAATTATTCTGAATCAAGTCTAGATACGTACGAACGAATAACATTAGATGTTGTGATGTAGTTCATCGTCAGAGAGAGAAACTCTGATGTGTCTAAGAGGAAATATTATCAGAACAAATGCTGGAAAAAAATCAGACGCCCCGAGCGGGAATCAAACCCACGACTCACCGATTTCATGACTGGTGCTCTACCACTGATCTACCGAGGAAATTTCAGTGGGATAGGCTAATTTTAAATACCGATTTCAAAGCATTTGCCCCCAGACCTCTCGGACTGGGAATTACTTCTGTTGATCGTCAAGCAGTGCTCGTCGGACCCGATGTAAATCTCTTATTAATGTAATATACATACGACACATTTCGAACAACTGGTTCATCGTCAGAGACACATCAGAGATTTAAAACTATCTTTTCACTACTTTTTCAGGCAATTTCGGCCTCAATGTTCCCATTCAGTTTCTTCTTAATAAAAAAAAGTGTAAGGTGAGAGTTCATTTGTGTATTACAGATATCATTTGCTATTTCTTATCGGTCGGATGAAGAGATTCGTTGGTTTTATTCAGCTTGTAGATCGATTTTAGGCGACAGGGAAAACAACAATCGTTCACCGTTTGAAACATCGAAAGCCAGGTATTGCCAAAGAAAACCAGTCCTGTATTGTTGAGTGCTAATAACATACATGCATACTATTTCTTTTTTTATAAGAATATTATTTTTCCGGCCCAGGCTGAATATTCCCTATTTTTCTGCCAATTTTAGGCTGAAAATATTCTTGTAATATTCTTAATTATAGCTTTAGCCGGTTCACTTGTATCTTTAGCATGGTACAGTTATACTGCATAAAAACATTACATATACCGCTCATCACTGAACATTTGGCTATCGCTACTGAAGAGTGTTTCGTTTGTTGGCTAGTTTTAGAGAAAGGAATATTTTTTTTGACAAATAAGTAAAAACATATTGATCATTGTATTGTATTAACAGAATTTGAACGCACGAAATTGTATTCTTTTCACAATTTCAGTCTCTGATTCATTCTTCAGCCTCGATATTCTTATAAAGTTTTTCTTATTAAAAAAGAGAAAAGGTGTATTTCATTCTAAAACGTGTCTTGTAATGGAATATCAGATCTTCTCGAATTTTTAATATTGTTGACGGTTTTATTTTTCTAAATTCGTTTATTTGCGATTGATTTTTTAAATCGTATTGTTTACAATATAAGTTCAAACAAAACGAACGATTTTTATAATTCTTTTAAAAAATTCATATATGAAACAAAATCTAACACTAATATTTTACAAGCTAAACCAAAAATGTTCGACCATTCTTTTAAAAAGTATTTCGCACCACAGCAAAGCTGATAAAGAAAAATCAAGGTGCTAATCAAGCAGTAGCCACAGCTTCTTCAGGAACCTAGTTTTGAAAATATTGATTTTAATATCATAATTTTTGGGAACATTTAGCTGCAATCACTACTCTCACACAATAAATAGCAAGCAAGGGCGATAACAGACAATTTGTTACCATTCTGAAGTTTATGCAGTTTTCTCTTCCTGACAAAACATAAAACGTAAAATAAATTATCATCAATATGAGTCATCTAATTTGACTTTCACACAATCCCTAGAGACGCCAAAGACAAAAGACGGAGCGGCCATGTTGGTGCACAAAACAAAAGAAATCATCAAAATTCTTTTTTTCAAGAGCACCAACATGGCCGCTATGACGTCAGGTGAAAGCCGGCAATATACAAACTGCCTCTGAGTTGACAGGCATTGTGCTCTGCCGGAACTGAATGAAATAAGAAAAACTAAAAACTGTGTTTATGCTTCGTCACTATGAATTATTCTGAAGCAATACAAAACCATGAAATTCAAATTTAAACTTGCGGTTGAGAAGACAGGCGCCATCTCTTCCTCAGTCGGTGCCTTTTAAGTTTAAAAATTCCTAAACATATACACCTCATTACAGTTTAATAAAGACTAATGTGCTCAAATATAAAAAATATTATCTGCACATGAAAAAAATATATAAATCAAAATAATATAAGACACATAGTTGTAATATATAATGCTGTGCACTATACATGTAGTAAAGGGACAATCCATTTACTCTCAGTATTCTCCTTTTGATATGCCGGATTTTGCGTTGTTGCTCAGCTGGGTGTGAATTTTGAATGCAGAAAGGTGCTTAAAAGATGCTTTTAAAATATCTTGAGTGGTTCCGGAAATGGCCTTGGCACGCGAGCTGTTTTCTTGCTCTCGTAACAGTTAAAATATAACTGTCATTTTTAATGTCTTGACAAACGGAGATAATCGCTGCGTTTTACGATGGTCAACTGACAAACTCCACTTGTATCATTTATAGCGATAAACCGTTTAGGAGGTACACAACCAATACTGCTAAATAGTCCCGCTGCAATCAATAGTGTTGAAGACACGGGCAGTGTGTTTTGCTTTGCAACAAAGCTGCATATATATGGCTCTAATTTTAATGTGACAGCAAATAGAATCATTGAGAGAGATCTAGAACATTTTTTGTATGCGAACCCTTTTAGGGAAGTGTCATATATGATATCGATTTTGCTCACAAAAAACGTTATGTAAACGTTTTTTTCCTTGAACCACGCTCTCCCCCAACCCCCTCCTTCCTACTCCTTCTTCGAAACCTCACATATATTTATCAATAGTCTAATTAAATACTGAAAACTTTAAGAAAAAGCCCAACATGTCGAATGATTGCTTTTCTATGAATATATTCAAAGGTCTTCAACAGAGTTTCTTTGAAATGAATTTGTTAATGTCCATAGTTTCTGAAATATTCACCAATAACTGATGTCACTACTGACATGACCGCTAAGGTCAGGACTGCGTTAAAACGTTTCAGTGAATCAATATATAATGTCATACATGATTAGGAGCACGGAATAAGCCAGAAATTACAGAAGCAGACAGCTGTTTCGTACTTCTTGTACCCTGCAGCGAGCTCGCAAGCGCTATAAAACGAAATGGTAAACGGGCGTTCTTAAAAGTCACAAAACTATGATACGAAAGTCTGAGGTACTGCGAGATAACTTGTCAGTGAAATAACATGTTCCGGAGAACAGATAAAGGAAGAATTTGCAGTCGCAGACAACTAGGACGAAACAGCTGTCTGGGACTGCAAATTCTGGCTTTATCCGTGCTCCTGATCAAATATTGGTTCACTGCATGACAAGTTATTTCGCAGTACCTCAGCCCTTCATATTAGTTTTGTGTCTTAACAATTGGGCTGAAAGATCTTGATTGATCCTGCGACCAAGGCATTTCGTTCATGATTCTTTTAACACAGTTCTTAAAAGTATTTGCACCATCTACTAGTAGTTAGAAAGGATTAAAAAGAACTAAATGTCAGGATTTCTTGGCTAGCAGCAAAAACATTTGATGAGATAATTTCGATTTCTTTTCACGATGTATACACAAAGCAAATCACAACACCAAGCGCCCCCTGACCCCTCCCCCTGTAAATATGACGTTTCTTGGGGACAAAGTCGATCTGTAACGTTTCCCTTGAAAAAACACGAATCTGAAAAATGCTCCAAGTTCAGGAATATTCTAAGAATATACTTGTGAGGAACGACGAAGAGTATGTTAAGGATACCGTACAAAATCATACGTCAAATACTGATTTGTTTCTCTGCAAACGCCCAGATCTAGACCTCTGACAACTAAAAACTGAATTTTACAAGTACAGATTTTTCATGAATATCAAATGGCAAACCTCAATTTTTTTTAGATAACCGCTACTTAAGAAGTGTCTGGTAGACAGCAGAAAAATGGTTCATTTTCACAACTGAAAACGAGTTAGGCCGGAAAAATCGCCTCGAGCTATGAAAACTCTGGAATGAAAAAAAAAAAACAAATGTAAGGCCCCAAAATAGCACTGATTACGTTTGCAAACGTACCAAAAAATCACGACAATGAAATCCTTGAAGTACTTATAAGAACGTCCAGGCCTCATCCAAAAACAACATCAGTATTCTCATGATCAAAAACGAGTGTAACTTTATTTTACACTAAACGCTCCATGCTAAATCTTTAAAGAAATATAAGCTCAAAAAAGTGTATCTTTAGGTGATCTGTATCTTTGTTTTCTGGAATTCAAACATCTACAAAAATCTTGTTTTATAAACTTGAAAGGTGTATTTGTTAAAATGCTCGGCACTGTGTGTTCGTCTCCTGGGTTCATTTTCAAATAAACATTCTATTGACTTGCTTGTTTTTAGTTGTTTCATTTCTATGCATATGGGAACCGTTCTTATTCAATTGTTGCTGGCTAAAATCAAATTTAGACAATGCCATGCAGGTTTACTGAAAAGAATCGACTCCTCTTTTAAAACTTGATTATAAATAACCTTTTCTTGTAAATCCTTTCATAACATGATTATGACTTGAAATATTGTCCAAATATTGTTACAACTCCCAACCCGGTTTCTTAATTCAAAACTTGGATTTGTCAACGATGTTTTCATATTTCGGGTTAGTAATTGTCATGTAGAATTGTAATATATTCTATAGTAGAAGGTTTTCGTTCGTATTAAGTTGCTCAATTATGTTATAAATAGCAAGTTGTGCTATATATAAATAAATCCAGTTGTGTGGGTGCATTGAATGGTTGTCTTTTTACAATTAATGTGTTCCACCCCGCAATACCTAACTTGCTATTGCTAGTGATCTCTTGGTTCTTGTTTGACAAACTCGCTCGCAAATTCTCCGTCCTGTTCAATATCTGCTAATTAGATTCACTGTAAACTACATACTGAGGCAGGACCACTAGAAATTTTTCAAATCTATTTCAAGCATTGTATTTCACAATTTACGTATTGTTTTCTAGAAGTAAAGCAGGAACATTTAGCAAAGGACAAAGATCGCTCATTATCGTTAAACGAGAGTCGAACCATTCGTTTTTGTTTGTTTGTTTGTTTGTTTTTTGTTTTGATAATTGTGTTTGTTCCTAATTTTCTATAAAGTTGCGAGATTATTTCAAAAAAAAATTAATGCGTGTTTACGGTATTTACTCATACTTACAGTTGAACTACGAGAAAATGAAGAGCAAAGCGTCGGCGAAAACGAAAAAACTGAACATTCAGTTTGTTTGATATAATGGTGTATCGATTGATATAGAGAGAGCGCCCCATTATTAAGAATCTGTGAGTTGGCCGGTGCTCTTTGCCTCGGTTACTGCGGGTTTTGTTGTTATCAGGTTTTCATGAGGATGATTCAACGGAGAAATATTTTAAAAAAGACATTTTTCTTCTATTTTCACGCACATGCGATGAGGTTTTGATCTTCTTCTGTATTTCTTAGCCTTATGAGTGAGTCTGTAAATAGTCGTAAACTTATGTGCTATGTATTTTGGTCAACAAAGCTAATACGTCACTAATTTTTTTGTTAACGTTTGGTTTGGCCCTTGGTTTGTGACGGGAAATCAAGGATAAAAAAGGAAAAATTTAGAGTTTTTACGAAGTTTGAGTTGAGTTGACCAAGCCACGGCGCATAACCAAATTCTCTCCGCAACAAAAAAATACGATTTCCCAGTGCACTGATTCTATAAATTTCGCTATATGACGTTATATAGTAACTGAATATGCTAATCAATACAGTTTTGATATTTTTATTGAACATAATCTGAAAATTAGTTTTATATTTGAGATATTACAAACGCCGCATTTGCCGTGGTTAATTTTGTACAAATAGATATACAGGCTATATTTACTTGATATTGTCAACTTACCTCATGATATCGGCAAATATACAAACTATCAGTCAATACATCGTGCAATCATTTTCCGACATGATTTACGGAGAGTTGTAAAACTCTTTTGGCTCATGTACACACAAAATGAAAGCAAAATAGAATTATGTTATTTGTGGAAACAACCTCTGTTGTAATTCAACAAATTACTGACATGACATAGTCAACATTGAGTTACAACATACGATATTAACGTTAAATGAGTTCATAGTGAATCTTATGATTTAGTATGATTATATTCAGTCTGAAACTTCTGCTCTGGTCCAAATATTACTAAGTGGATCAAAGAGGCTTTGAATGTTTTAATGTAAAGCACTCAAAAAGATACTTTAAGTTGAGTTCTGATGGAACGGAAGTTTTTCTTTTATTTTTATCTTTTCGTTTTTATTTCGTACATAAGATTTTATTTTTAATATCATTTCTGTTACGCCAGGTATGTTGATGAATAAAACTTCACGGTTGTTGTAAAATGTAGCTGATCCAACATTTATAAGTTGTCGTGCTGCCGTACTTCAAATCAGCTGCGAAACTAAATGTTCCGTCAGAGTTTTCGTCCATGCATTTGCACTATATTGTTCGTTAATAGTCAGTTTCGGCCAGCTTAGCTTCATCATTGTTCACAATTTTAAAATCAAACTTTATCAAAACAAAAACAAACTAGAAACGAAATTACAAATTCGATTCTTTTAGGTTGTCCAATATACGTGCCAGCTGGTTTCTTGACGTAATTGCTTGACTTAAAAATATAACTAAATATATTTCGCTGAGTCAAGCCGTTTTAAGCGACAATGCACACCTCAAGACGTCATATACCGGGACTTTGGTATTGCCCGCGATACGTTTAATTTCCCGTTTACGATTCAAAGGTCTATACTTCAACTAGAGATTTTGTACGAGTCACATAGCAACTGATTTTTAGTTTTGCATAAGTCCCAAGCCAATGACAATGACAATGCTTTATTTCTGCATATTTTTGCAATAATAATATAGTACTTAGACCACCATGGCTTGTCCCAGTCCCGGATGATAAAGGAGGAGGGTTGGGCGTAGGGCTAGCACCCCTACCCTGTAAAAATATGCTCGCTACTGAAACCGAAACTACACAAAGAACCCGGATGGATCTTAAACAGAATCAACCCCGGGGACAGGGGGCCGAACTGACCTCCTGTTCCCCAGACACGTCTTACGGATTGGAATTTGGAACATACTGATACTGTATAAGACCGGAAGGGCAGCGCAAGTTGCAAAAGACTTTGACCGATACCACCTGGACGTTCTTTGGCTGAGTGAAGTGAAATGGAACACATCTGATTGACAACCCTCTCTACTGGACGCGTGATCATCTCTTTGGGGTTGCCAAATGAGGAGGACGAGCACAGAAACGGAGAGGGCCTGATGCTGACGAAGAGAGCCGAGAAATACCTGATCGAGTGGGAGCCAGTCAAATGAGAAAATCATCACTGCAGGAAGATCACCATCGTGCAATGTTACGCTCCCACAAACCTCGCCGACCCATACACGAAAGAACAGTTCAACAGCCAGCTGGAGAGAATCCCGAAGAGAGACATGGTCATCACTATGTCGATACCAGGAACTCCAACATCGAGAGCATCATGGAAAGACATGGCCTTGGTGAGAGAGACGAGAATAGAGATCTGCTGATTAAATTCTGCGAAGAAAATGAACTGGTGCCTGGAGGAACCCTGTTTAGTTACCGCACCATACACAAGGCCACTTGGAAGTCCTCGAACCAGAGAACCGAAAACCAGACCGACCATATGATGATCATGATCTCACGGATGTGGAGGAGCAACATGCAGGATATCCGCGCGTTCAGAGGAGCAGGGTCACTAACTAGTGATTGGAAAATTCAAGGCAAGAATAGCCAAATCCAAGAAGACCACGGAGGGGTATAGAAGACGTTTTAATGTCACCAGGCTCAAAAATAGTGCCACGAAGAACCAGTGTGACATCGAAATCAAGAACCGGTTTGCTGCTCTGATGGACCCAGAAGGGATGGAAGAAAAAAAAGATGAAGAACCAAGCAATGCACTAAAGAAGACATGGGCGAAAGTAAAGGAAGCATTCGCAGAGATATGCAAAAGTGTGCTTGGAAAAATGAAGAGACAATACAAATAGTGGCTCACAGTGGATACCATTGAAAAGAGGAAAGAAGTCAATTAGAAGCTAATCCAAGCAAAAACAAGAGGTCAGAAATGACAGTTACGGCTGGAGTACAGTGAGAAAAACAAAGAGGTGAAGAAATGTGCACGGAGAGACAAAAGAGAAAGGGTGGACGAAGTAGCATCAGAAGCAGAAGAGACAGCACAAAGAAACGACTTGAATGATTTTGTACCAGAAGACTCGACTGCTTGCCGGCGGAGCAAACAGTGACCTCAACAAGCCAGAGAAGGACAAGGAAGGCAACACAATCATTAACCCAAAAATGCAGATGGATCACTGAAAAGAACACTTCGAGAAAGTACTCAAAGTACCCACCAGGAAAAGAACAGGACATCAAAATGGATCCTTTCACAAGGGAAGAGATAATCAAACCTATCCAGAAGACCAAGAATGGGAAAGCGCCCATCCCAGGTAATACACCACCAGAAGCTTTAAAGGCGAACCCCGAAGCCACAGCAATTGTTATCTAAAGGCTGATCTAGGACGCTTGGGAATGGAAAAGGATCCCAGAAGAATGGCACAGTGGGTAAATTGTGAAACTACCGAAGAGAGGAGGCCTAGCAAAGTGCAACAATTGGAAAGTCATCCAACTGCTTTCACTGTTCAGCAAGGTCTACATCAGTCTCATCCTGTATTCAGAAAGAAATCGAAAGCAAGCTGAAAGAAGAGCATAGTGGCTTCTGCCCTGGTAGATCTTGAACAGAACAGATCACAACTTTGCGCATCATTCGATTATCCAACAGAACCTCGAATGGCAATCTCCGCTCTACTTGGATTTCATAAATTTTCGCAAGACCTTTGATAAAGTCGATCGCCCTCCCATGTGGAAAATTGTGCAGCGCTATGAAGCTCCCACGCAAGCGACGGAGGTGCTTCAAGATCTATACAGCAGTAACCAATGCCAATTTATCCATAACAATTGCCTTTCCCCGGCTTTTGTTGTCTTCACCGGTCAGTCAGAAAAGTTGGTTGCCCTCCCCGTTCCTTTTCTTCATCGTCATTGACTGGATCATGCGCACCAGCAACAGGCAACCCAGAAGAATCCAGTGGACAATGATGCGCCGGCTAGAGGATTTGGATTTTGCTGACAACATCTGTCTGTCACAAACCTAGCCCCATATACAAGCAAAACCAACTCGCTTTAAGCCACAGCAGCCATGTAAATGCATGAATTCCAACTCAAAGGGAATTTGTTCGTTTCCCCTAAAATTTGCACAGCAGCTTTTTCAATATATGAAAAACAAAAACATGTCTGCCTTTTTTTGTTTTACGAATTTTTTTTTTGTTTTAGAGCAATTTTCGTACGGTCTCTAGACCTATAAAGCCCAATTCGAAAACGCGCCGTAACTTTTCTCTGCAAATAAATATGAAAAAACTCACACTTTTTTTTAGTACTTTTGATCTGAAAACTAGTGGATTAATTAAATCATGAAATATCAATAATCGCTTGGACTTGTAACTTTGGAAAGGCGATTTTGTTGCTCGTTTTTAGAGAACGTAATAAAATCTAAAAATTCATTTTAATTCAAAATTTTTAAAATAGTTCGATACCCAGATCTATCAGCTTAAATTTGATATATGGGTTTAGGTAACTACGGTTTAAAACAGCCGCACTGTATCGTTTTGATGCAAAACACCCCTGAAGGTATACGGTAACATTAAATGTGATCAGCGAGAGCAGACGGCGGTTTTCCCGCTCTTTACAACTCTGTTATGAAACTTCAAAAAGTGGTTTATATTTTGATATAAGAATGAACCTCGATGCTGATTTGATGCGATCTATTGAAAGTTTATATGACAAAAAGCTGAATCCTATTGTTTGATGTCTCGATGATCTGAAGGAGAATGTGGATAAGATAGCCGAAATTGAGAAATCGATGGCCATGCTTAACTCTTAAATGAGGGCCTGAATCGGGGTACTCCCATATCAGTTATCAGCAACAAATCGAGCTAGTTAATAGCTAAAAGTTCGGCCGAATGTCAGTAATCATTTAAATTTCTTCAACATCAGTTACCAGATGCCTTCTTAGGCCCTTGAGTGTAGCGTGCTAGCGCTCCTCTGAATTGGTTTTCACAGGGAAACGATGTCGTTCGAAAGCATTATCTTTGCCCTCTCAGTAAAAGCTAAAAATGACTTTTGCAACGCCGCACAAAGCCATCTTCGCGCTTGGTGCTTGTTTTACTGATTAGAAGTGGCATCGTTGTTTGTCACGTGTCTCCTCCATTTTGTTTACCAGTAATTACTCGCCGATATGATTCATTGCGGGTTCCCAAGATTCCAGTGGACATGAATATAATTAAAGCAAAACAATCGCAAAAATGCCAGACGTAGCAGTATGTTAAAAAGGTCTGAAAGTAAGAACTTATTATTGTGCTTCTTTCTTCTTTCGTCTTTTGTCAACGGTTCTTTCTAAACAGTTTTGGCTCGTATAAGGTTTTGACCTCCTTTTTAAAAAAATCATCTAATATCAGTATGTGTCAAATCGACTTCCTTCTCTTTTCCTAGTTGTGCTAAAAAAATCTTATTCACAGGGTATTTTTCTTTGATACGCTGATATTATACTTAATTGTGATTATCCATGCAAATGGGAACGATGAACAAAACTTCGGCCAGTTTGGGTAGACAATTTATCATAAAAGCAAACTGAATTAAAAGACAACTTTTGGTTGTCAATAATATATTATAATAATACAACTACTAATAGTCCTAATAATGATAAGGAATTTGATAATAATGATCGTTCATTGAATAACACTTTGTAATCGTTAAACTAAATTACGTGTTTTTGCACAATTATATACCCAAACATGAAGATAAATTCAAATAAAACTAAATTTTTGTCTAAAAAGACTTGCAAAAACTGATCTTACAACTAGAAAAAGAGACGTGGAGACGATGTACAATATTTCAACTGGCCA
>JAOCNB020086780.1:0-11992 GCA_026546465.2 Palythoa caribaeorum | reverse complement strand
CTCGCCCCGAGTAACTCGGTTAGGTGAGATATCCCTTCGTCCCGGGACAACTTTTTCCATATAAACGGGCCCTAAGGTTGTAGCAAAAGTCTCTGACACCACTAGCTTACCTACTTTTTTAATTAGAATTAGAAAGACAGCTTTCTTCAGGTTAATTCTGTTCAATACAAATGCATGAGGTTAAACTTTGTGTATACTAACCCGGCGAGAGAGCTATCATCAACTAACTTGGTGGTTTAATGCAGTGCCATTTTAACTCACACTGGTGTGCTGTAACATAAGTTCTTATAATGATTCTTATAAGCGCCAGTCGAGCGAATTTTTTACGATTTCTCCTCGTCCGAAGCAAAATATACTCGCCAATAGCGAGCGGATGTTAGTTTCAAGCTCTGTGCATATAAAAGTGAGTAAAGGACTATGGAGTTAGAACCGAGCAGATTTCACTGTAAAAGGATTTTTATGACTGCAACAGGTACTTCAGACTAACGATGCAAATCAGTCATGCGGGTGCATTCGCGTGCTTTCATTTACAATGTCGTGTGGCTGATGCGTTAATTCTTCGCTTGTTCACTTATTTCTTTCATGTCTAAATTCCACACTTGCGGCTTTTGTTACGACTGGTGGCTATTGATATTACACTGAATTTTCTGACAGAATTAGCAAGCAGTGAGATAGTTTCATTGTTTTTCGCTGGCGTGAGTGTGTCGTACATCTGAGTCAACAAATTATGTTATTTAAATTCCTAACAATTCACGACGAAAAGATACAGGTAACATTTGGTTTTAGTAGATTTTCTTCAAGCAAGTACAAACAAAGGAGTCTTTTTGTTTTCACTGTTTGCATGCTTGGTCTCAGAAAAAAAAGGAAAACAAGCGAAAACTGGAAGTCTTATATTTTTATAATAAATTAAAAGTGTATCACATTTTCTTGCCTTGTGATTTCCGAATTAGAAGATTTCAAAAGCAGAATGTTTTGACGCACACGCCTCGCGTTTTATGAAGTGTTTTAAGTCTAGTACACAACCTGAAAGTGTACAGAACATTTTCAAAACTTCATCTCAGAACACGTGCCTTTGTCCTGCTCGACTCTCCTTTATCTTCAGTTGCTGTTTAGATGATGAGAATTATTTGCACTTCGGACTATTTACACGTGTGCTTCTTTTATTTGTATTTTTACCAACGGATTTTTTGCGTACGATTAAACAAAAGTGCCAATTGCCATTTTAAGAGATAAAGTCGCCTGGCTAAAATAACTGAGTTGTAAATTTTGTAGGTATTTTGAAACCAAGATTTTCATTTTTATAGGTTTTGTTTATGAAGAACAACTGTTGATCCCATTTGACGGGTAGAAGATCAAATGAGCAGATCTCTTGTTTGGCATGAAAAGGTCATGTCATTGCTAAGGTGAATGGAGAAAGAATGCGATCATATATGAATGGTGTGTTATCCTTTGCTCGTAGACAAATAAGGCCTTGGCTAAATGCGAAATATTGTTTACTGATGTTTAAGATTTCAAATAATGATACGTGAGAGAAAATAGCTGTTAAATGCTAGCCAAACAAGAAAAAAACTAGGTTTATTTGAACTATTTGAAGTCGAATCTTCCTGAATCTTGCTACAATCGTGCACGTGTAGTGCTGTATTATCAAACTATTGTTTTTGTAGGCGCAATTGAAAGAACTTGCTAATTTGTAAAGCTAACTTAATAGGCTGGTTTAAGGACATAAGAAGCTAATTGTTTTTATTTCTTGAACTCTAAGACAAAGGACTTGCTCAGTACTTGTTTTCAATTAAGGCATTCAGACAAGCTCAGGCTATTGTGTTGTTCCGGCGCCACGATGCTCGGGTTTCACTACTTTATAATAATCAAGACGCGAGTCAATGATACGAACATGATGGTTTACTTTGCGATAGCAATACTCTCTTGTCTCAAAGTTACATCGAACCGCGAAGAGTTTTTGTAACTAGGAATCAAATTTTCTCAAACCGCTAGTTGAGCAGTCAAATTATTTAATTCCGCCCAATCCAAAAAAAAAAAGCATTTTAGGAACAAAAACTCGAGTGGAGGTTTTGTTAAGTCACATGTTCGGCATTGTTTTGAAAGAAAAACGAGAAAAATGGCCACACAACTGCAGCTCAAGTTATAGACTGAGATTTTGATGCAATTCCATCGTTTTACATTACTGATTAATCGTTTAGAACGATTAAACCGAGGAATTAAATTGTGTTTTGATTCAGTAATTGTAAACTGTATGTTTGGTGTCAAATGTTATAAGTACGTATAACTAAAGATAAGTGCAAATAACACTTTGTCTCTGTTTTGATTGGAGTAAAAAAAACTCCTTGAAAGAATTTTAGTCCGATTCAACTTTTCAGTTAAAGTGAGAGACTCGGCTGATTTCATCTTGTGGTTGCATAATTAGTTAACTGTTATGTTTGATTGATTGTACTGTAATTTTAAAATAGAACACCCCGATTCCTGTCCAACAATGGTCGGAAAATTGCAGTCGGAACCACCCAAGAAAGCCCGTCTAGTTTATATCTTGTCTATACATCTTGCCATCTGGCCGTTTTGTCGTCTATCTAGCTCTGCGAAATATATATGAGAAAACTGACAAAACAAGACGAAACATCGGGTTCACGGCACTCAACACTTATTTTACAACCTTGAGTTGGTTTTAGAATACGTTTGGTTTGCTCCTGACAAATTTGATATTTTGTTTAAAACTCATTAAAGCTATCTCTGATACACACATTTGCGTGCATACACTAGACTGTACATACTCCTAGTCATAACTGGTATACCTCATTGATAAGCATACACCGAATCATTAAAATTTAAGCACCATTTGGCTCCTTTTACAAACAATTGCGCACAATTTTACTTTCTTGTACATGCAGCAATGGTTCGCTGCAGGCAGAATTTAATACGTATTAAATGGTTTGTGTAAGAGGAATGTGGAATACTTAAACCATATTCTTTAATTTCCAGTTATGTTTTTCCGGTATAAACAGATTAAATGTATACCTGGCTTTCTAATCACCCTTTCTCGCAGCCAGAAGCTGATTTCAAAGAGCGCAGTTCAGCGGGCTCGGACGGCCTTACAGGAGCAGTTTGCCCTACACCACGATCCATTCAAAACCTCGGATCACAGCTCCTAAGCCAGATGTAACTAGCTTGGAGTCCGAGGGAGAAAACCGGAGTACCCGGTGAAAAACCCTCGGAATCAGACTGAGATCAGCTCACGTGCGGAACACTGTATACTCAGTCGTACTAGCCTACAGCTGTTTTAAAAAGTGATAAGAAATAGTTTTCCTTAGCCAATGAACCTACTTTAAAATGATAAGGGTGGTTTTCGTATACATGCAACTGGCCTTTTAAAATTAATGTAATTCAAAATCAAACTTCTTTAATCGCTATCGGTGTCAATAAAAATGCAAGTTGTGTTTTATCGATACACTGTTTACGAGATTGCCACCGACATCGTTCTGGTCTGACAAATCCGTGCGCAGTTAGCCTTTAGGTCTCTAAGATTTTGTGTTATTTGCATTTAATTTGAAATCTGTGCGCCTTGTGTCATGTCTGTCGAGTAGTAGAACTGAATTTTAATGCTCTGAAAGATAAGTTGACAGATCTTTTTTTCATGTTTCATTAGGTTAAGATGTTTTCAAAGTTGAATATTTGTACGAAAACCAGCGAAACTTATGGTCTTGTGAAAAGTACGTATAAAAGAGCAGTAATTTAATACCAATAATAATAATAATAATAATAATAATAATAATAATATTGTCTGTAAAATTAACAAAAGCACTGGTATTTTTTAAGCTGCAGACCTTTGTAGTGTGCTATTCAAGACGTGTTTTGAAAAAAAGTTCTATAAATTTAGAAAGTTATAATGGAAAATAACAATACTCGGTATTTAAGCAGGATTACAAAAATATATAAAAAAGCCACTTTTCGCCTTTTTGACATTGAAGTACTGTGAAATTAATTTTATTCAAAATGGCGGCGTCGCTTGTGTCTGACACGTGCGCAGTTGAACTCATCAACAGTTAAGGCAAAGCTTTATTGACGAGACACACGGCCGTTTGAATTCCTTTTCAGAATATTGCCAAAAACAAATCCTTCTGTTGAAGTAATGAAGTAATCCACATGTAAATGGAACATCTTGCTTTTTGTGTTTTTGTGCCGGCTTTATTGTCATACAAAAACACCCTGACCGATTGATTGGCTTTTCCTCCTTCTGTTTGTACAATAGAACACAAGAGGTGTTATTCTTACTGATAAATGAACAAGTTTGGCACGGGAGTGGCCGATGGTCACTTAGTGGAAGGGAATGCAACAAGCTCGCGCTAAATAATGAGCGAAGGCAAACAGATAACAAAGGATTGCGTTAATAACAGCCAAATAACACACAGCCTCACTACGCACCCTGCAAACAATCAGAGCATGGAAGTGATACATTAAGAATGTTAGCTAAATTATGTTGACTCGTTCAATTAAACCAAATAACATTCATGAATAGAAACATATGTGATATCTAGCAACAGCAAATATAGAAAGATCCAGTCACTTTGATGCAAACGATAGCAGTCTTAGAGAAAGGATGAAGTGAATTATAAAAAGAAAACCAAACTTGGATTTTTTTTCCATTTTAGAATTTTTGTTTCAAAGATTAATTGTTTTGCAAATCTTTTCTAACTTTATTATTTTCAGTAATAGTCTTGTTTTGGAAGTGATCCCGAATGATCCATATTTGCTGTACAATATCTAAACAATGAATTATCACCCTATAGTGAAATCCTTAAATTATTTTGGTATTTCAAAATACGCAAGTTTTCCCTAAGCAGTTGATAATACGAGCACATGATATCTTATATTCTTTTTATGATATCAACAGCTTCGAGTTTATTAATGTTTAAATATAGAGTTAAATTTTAGAACATACCGAGCAGATGAAAATAAAGAAAGCTATAGTTTAAAAACAACTCTATAAAATCTATTATTTTTTGTTTTCAGTAATGCGCCCCGTGTGAGGTTATTTCGAGAAATATTAAGCTGTTTATTAAACCTTTAATACTTTTAGTATTTTTCAAGTTTTTTGGTTTCAAATATGTGTAAAAACAGAAGAGATTGTACAGTACTACGAACTCTTTTCCCTAGTTCTTTGATATTTGTGTTATTTTGATCGTTTGACCAAGCCATGCTTTGTAACAATGGAAGCTGATGAAATATTACAAAGGAAGAACAAAGCAATATGGAGATCTTCAATAATATATTAGGATTTCATTGTTGGAGGTTTGGTTCTTATTAAGATATCAAGAAAAGAAAGCAAAACGGAGATGGACAGCTATAACAATGACTCGATAGGTTATGCAAAACCAACACTTTTTGTGAATGCCAAAATTTACATTATTATCAAAACACCTGGTAAGCGATAATCAAGTTTGATACCAGCATCGTAGTAGAATGAACTTCTTCAAAACAGATTTCAGCATCTTTGTTTTCTTTTCAGAGTTCTTGCAGAAGGTGGATTATAGAAAGTGAACTAGTTTGCTTAACAAATCATTTTTCAAATTCCTACCATAAAAGTAACCATTTTCCTGTAGAATAGTGAAAAGAAATGTTTTTTAAAAATGTCTTTAGAATCGCTGATGTAAGTTAGCGACGCATAACAACTTTTACATCATTCGGCAAAAGTATCTCTATCGCAAATAACAGCTTTATGCCTTCAGATTAAATCAGCCAAAACACGACCTATTTACTTTCCTAAGACAAACATATTTTTTTAAGGAAGACTAAAAAGCGAAGCCTTCCAAGGGAATTTCTGATTCTTCGACAATCATCAGTTTATTTTGAGTTACAATTTGTAAAACGAAAAAAAGTATTGGTAAATAAAACTTATTGCATAGACGGAAATGGAACACGGAAATACAGTCAAAAAGGAATTTGTTATTTTAGGAAAAGCGTGTTCCTTTCAGTAAGGCGCTAAATGAAACGTTTCTCGCGGTATTGGAGTTTGTAAATCTTTAATGTCAACAAACTTTTATGTGGTGCATGACAATGCGTGCGACAGAGCGACAAAAACATATCGGGCCGATCCTGAGGGCTTTTATAGGCGGATTTATAGAAATAGCGCAATGGAGGTCGTTTATTGCAATGAAACAGTTTTTTATAATCCATTAAAATAACAACAGAACTACGCCGACGAAGATTTTGTAATATGTTATTTTCAACCGCACTTTTTCAAATTAAGAAAAGTGAAACGGGGTCCGGTAATATGTATAAAAATAGCGGAAAAAATGTTGAACAAATAAAAAATGTAGGCCTACGGTAACGTGACCTCGAATATGCAGCCACGCATTTTTTGTGGCAACTTGTTTTCATTTTCTTTAATTCATTTTCAACTAGTTTTTCAAAATTGATCAAATTTTCCTACAGAGCTTTTCGTGGATATTTCGTATAATTTACTTTAAAATCTTGGCTTCTTCATTAAATTTAAGATGGGCAAAAACAATCATAATTTTCCCGCCATTGAAGAGCTAAAATCAGAAAAAAAGGAAAAATCCGAAAAGATTTCCTTCACATTTTCTTTAAGTGTTAATTAAAGCAAATCTGACAAGGTTGCTTTCGGATAATGTTTAGTTCAAGGTGTAATAGCAGCTTTCCTCTTGATAGCCTAGGGCTACAACTACTCAACAATTCCCTCAAATTACCAAATTAAAAGGCCTTTGATAGTCTTAAATACCCACTGAGGAAGCAACCTCAAAACATTCTATTTTAACAATACCCACTTTTCATAGCTAACAAACCGTACACCCATCATTATGTTTCAAGGCTGCAAAATTCAGGAAACGAAACATTAAGATGGGCAAATTGAATTCGCTACACTTATTGACGGATAATTTCATTTCCGTTCAAATATCACTTCATAATTACAAATCGCAGTTTTTTTTAAATATGATTTGCTTAAAATGAATATGTTTGCCCACTGAGTGTAATTTTCTTCCGGAAATTAACGCTTCGATATTTATTGCTACTCTTTTACAAATTAAGATTCGAACTCACCTGCCTACTAAGTGCTCTCGCGGTCGGAGATCACGAATTAATTCAACTCTCCCGAAACTTTTAAATCCATATTTTTCCGCTATATATTAGCCATTAAACTTCGTTTTTGTACAAACCTTGTTTTTCCTGTATTGATAAGCGATGTGCAAGGCCACAGTTTTGATTGAGTAAATGATAGTCGAGAAAGAAATACATGATAAATCTTTCAAATCGACCGGATAAGATATTTTAAAGTTTAAGAGATAAGCAGTCTTTTGTTTTATCGCAATCGAAGTATCCTTCTTGTTATATATCTATTTTGGCGTTAAGAATCCTGTTCTAGATTTAATGTTGTACTCACATACAAAGATGTGGACTGCAAAACTTCAATTTGTATTTTTGACCTGTGATTTCCTGCTGTATGCAACATGTCAAAAAACTACTAATGAGTTAGCAGATGAAATAAACATCTTTTTAAAAACATTAAAGATTCTTAATAGTTAATTGGGGTTCTACTGTGTCAAAAATGATCCTTGAGTTTAGCCGAGTACGATTTCAACTAATATTTTCTCTGAGAGCTTAATGTGTCACCGGGTTATTGACTTTTTAAATATGAAACCATTCGATGCGCTTTCGAACGGCCTTTTGCGAGAAGCAAAGTAATTATAAGTCTGTTATTATCGGAGCACTTTAGTTTTTTTCTGTTTCCTTTGTACATTGCAACGCCGAAAGAATTATTGATACTCCAGTATTGTTTAATTTCGATCAAATTAGCGTGCACGGTTTTTTATGAAAACGCTCCTGCTGAAAATTCTGAAGGGCCTCGAAATTATGTCGTGTTAAACACAAAGTATGAAATTTTCTAACAAAGACGAAATATAGAAACAGACAGTTTACACTCTTTTAAAGAAGTTTCGTTTGAAAACAAGCAAGGCATGGAACGGTTTAATTATAACAAAAACAATTTTTTAGCCTTAAAATTGAGGCATATTCTCACATACAGAATTTTCGTTGAACAAAAATAACCGGTAAATTTATTCCAAAGCTTTAAGACCGCGGGCAAGCTGTCATTTCTTAACAATGGGGAAAAAAATTCGATATTACTTAATACCTATTAACTAGCATTATTTTGTCCTAATTTTAATTTCAGTGGGTGGGGAACAAGTTTTAAAAAAAGTTTTTTCTAAATCCAACTAAATCCAAAACGGCGAGAGGAATTGTTCAAAATTGATCGTCAAACTCTTCTGGGTTTTCGTTGAATTCATTCAAATTTGAATAATTGGAATGAAATTATACGTTTTTTGAACTAACATACAAATAATTGGAACTAAATTTGCTTAAAATGCGACAAGATAGAATTTAATATTCACGAGCTGACCTAATTACCCATAGTATAACACAACTAAAATGGGTGTTTCACACTCTGGACACAAAATATTTTACTATAACCTGCTTGACTGCGTCCAACTGTCAAACCATGTGCCTTAACAAGTGGGCACACCATGTTATAAAGTTCACAGCCATCCTTAGTTGCTAGTTGCTTGACGTTAATCAGCGGCGTTTTGGCTCTGAGACAGCTGAAAAATTGCAAGGCTTTGTGTGGAGAAGATGTTACTTTCTCAGTCTTAAGATGCGCTTTTTTTACGCTCAATATATGATAAACTTATATAGTCCGTTCGGTTTTTCCGAGGCAGTGGGCGAATGGACTAATAGGGAACGAAAGAACTCATAGATTTTTGTTGGGTTTCATCACGATTTGGCTCGATGCCCTTCCTACTCTTTGCATCGACTTTCAAGATATTCAAAAGATGGAATATTTGTAATTTGGTTTATTTTTTAAAAAATGTTTGAGAATTATCTTTCTGATGTATTTGATGTCTTTGATCGGCGCACTGTGCTTTGCGATAATTAAACTAGAGTGAAAACGAAATACAAATCGTCAAACATATCAGACATAACAAGACAAGCTATTAAAAGATCCGAACTGTAACTAATCAATGGGCGAAAAATACTGGTGAAATATTTTTGTTTAATTGGTGTAAATTCGTTGACTATTTTTTCGCGATTTTCTGGTATTTGTTTTCTTAGCTCACAGAGAACAAATTAACACAGTATATTGGTTGCAAGTCTTTTTAAAACACAGCCTTTTCTGTGTTGTGTAAGTAAAAACATAGAGAAATAATTAACAACTGTTAAAAGACCACCAGATTTCAATTTGCAATTATTGAATTGAAGTGGAGGAATTATTTATGATCGAACCTGTTTCTTTCAAATTAAGAACGCGTAGGCTGTGGATTCATTCGCAGGTGCCATCAACTAAAAGGTTTGCCTTGATAATCAGTGATCCAAAAATAATTGGAACTAACTCCAGCTTTCTTTTACTTTCAACCCATGTTTATGGCCTGAGATAAGACTGCGAGATTTTGCGTCGAATCTTCTATTAGAAAAGTCAATAGTAGAACGAGTGTGACCGTTAAATTATAGTTCAGTTTTACAGCTTATGTCTTACTTTAAAATATAACAAATACGAAAAAGGAGTCAGGAAGAGGCCACAGACTTTCTGTAAAGTTATTACTAGTTGCCGTTTTGATATTGCAAACAATTTTTAATGTCGCTTATGATTTTTGTGTTATAAAATACATGAATATGGGGTAGAAATGAATGTTATGCGTTCACTGAAGGCCATCCACTTTCTAACAATCGATTGAAATAGAAAAATGCTTGGTTTTATTATGTTTTGTTTGTACCTTGTACAAAAAATAAAGCACTTGGAAATATAATGGTTGTTTGCTGCATGCAATGCTTTGCTCTTAAAATGAAAAGGAATCAATAAGCAAAGGTTGAAACATCGGAACAGAATTTCTAATAGGAGGTAAGAAAAGTTTGTATCAAGCCGTTCGAATTAGTGCCTTAATTTGGTAATGTGCCAGGATAAGAGACTAAGATGCATTTCAAAAGATTCAAAATGCAATTACAAAACCACATGTCTCAGTCGTACAATTATCATACAACATGTGCAAATTGTCAGTCGCCATGATACTAACACAAATCAAGTTTGGCAGCAGTAACTTTAGAACAGAGGTGCACAGGAAGTGCCTTGGTTCAGATGTATCCTCAAACAATGTCACCGGAGTTTTTCTCGGATTACACTGGGGACTCACCACTTCCCTGCCGGGCTAGCAGCTTGCTGTCCTAATGGGCAATCAATTTAGCTATGTCACTATATAATTGAGACAGTAAAGCGAGCTTTTATGACTGTGTTATTCTGATACCCTAAAGTTCACACTTAAATGTCGACCTGTGAATTGTGTGGTTGGCTTTGTTCGTCCGTTTGCGAATTTACCCTCGAGTAACACTTTTAACAAGTTACCTGCCATAACACAATGCGAGGGTTTCTTTAATTTAAATTTAAATGCAAAACAGCGAGAAAACGACAATAATAAACACATATTTAGATGTGCACCAATTGTTTAAAATGCCATTTTCACAAACCATTAAGTAAGAAAAAATTTATTCTCTATGAACGAAAACATGCATGTTAGAACATTTTCATGTTTTTCTGAACGAAGTTTGAACAGTCTTCAGTTGTCACACCCGTAAAATATGTTTTTTAATTCTTACAGTTTGAACTTGAAATAAATATAACAGGTGTATTAATTGTTGCAGTTGAAATAAACTAATGTACCATAAAGATGTCTTAAAGAAAATACTCACCATTTTCCGAAAAATAAAGTAGTTTCGTGGTGCCTAAATTCATTGCGCTTTGCTTTTACTTAGATGTTAGATAATTTTCTAATTATTTATCAACCGAAGAAGGAAACCTGGAAACAATTTTCGGGGTCATTGAGCTGAAAGAAAACAAAATTGCTAATCTTGCTGATGTATTTTGTTTCGTTATTTCGCGAATTCAAGCGTAAAAAATGTTGCAAAAAGAATTCGCTGATATTTAGCAACTGTTGAATTATTAGTTTCATTGCATTTTAGGCCATACAAAAATGAGAAAATGCATTGATTCTGTGTAAATTGATGTGAAAATTGAGTTTAAAATAACCAGACGTTAAATTAAAGCTTCTAATTGCTGGAGCAAAATAGCAGCTTAAATGACTACTAGTACTAGCGAGGGTTCAAGAAACTTTTTAACGCTATCATAATATTCACTCAAGCTAGAAGTCACTCCTCTCAAAGTCAAACGAGGCAACTCACTTAGATGAAACCTTGCATGTCTTTATTTGATACTCAAATTTATGATACAATTTACAAAGCATTGTGGACGATTTATAATGCCACAATAAAATAGGAGACTCATCTATTTAACAATATGTACAAATTGTTAGAAAGGAAAGACCATGTCATAACGCCGTTCAGATAACTGCGGATTTTCAAATCGGCGGAACAACAAATAGCCAGTGCGGCAACTTAGCTACAGTCATTCTGTGGTAGCAACTCTTTTGCTCGCAAAATGCCCAACTTCTATCTTTCAGTGACATTAAACACCGGAGGTTAGTCTTAACTATAGCCGATAACTCAGCAGCCGATTAACTCGGAATTTTTTAGTCACAATGTGTGAAACCTCTCTACAGTACATTCATTTACTAAAGTAAAATCCGTAACTTTTGTCATTGGAGTCTGAATATTTACAAGTGTTTGTTTCTAAAACGAAGATTCTTTAGCTCTCTGGCGACAGTGGACTGACCGGGCTGTCTATGCTTCCGTGCTGGGCAGCTTTTTTATCTTTCTTCCATTTCACCCTGCGATTTTGAAACCAAATTTTAACTTGCTTCTCTGATAAGTCAAGAAGTGCAGCAATCTGTATTCTTCGCAAGCGAGATAAATAACGGTTTTGGCTAAATTCTTTTTCCAGTTCTAACAGTTGCATGCTGGTGTAGGCCGTTCGAATGCGCTTAGACCTCGAACCTCCCTTCGCTCGGCTCTCTTGATCCGGCCT
>JAOCNB020086732.1:0-11993 GCA_026546465.2 Palythoa caribaeorum | reverse complement strand
CAAGGCCAGAACAGCAGCCTTGATCATGTCGTTGTACTTTGGATGATCAGCGGGTTTAGTTGGCTTTTTGGGCTTTGTTGCTGTCTTTTTTGGTGAGGCAGACATTGTTGAATGTTGATTGAAAATCTTTATCTCAGTAAAACGCTACGAGTTAGTTCGACTTGTTGTTACACTGTTTACAGTATAATCATGTACCGCACATGACGTCAATTTATATGTCAAGTAGGCGGACCTTGGAGGAAACAGCAAAACCAAAATGGCTTCCACAAATGTGTTTGTTGACTGTCATGTTTTGGCTATTTCTCTGGATATATTTTACTGCAAACAAAATTTAGTAACAAAACTGATAGCAGTATTGTATAAAGACGCTTTGGATGTGATTTGCTGACTCAGTTTATAAACTAATTACAAAAATTCTGCAGAAATATTGGGCTTCTTTATTCGAAAGTGAATGTTACTTGGATATAAAATGCGGTCTAAGTCCCATATTTACTTTGATTATTGAAAAATGTGAAAGTAATAAGATAAATCAAGAGTTGAGAAATTCTGTATTATTGTGTCTTTCTTGTTTGTCAAAGTGACAGTAGTTGAAGCAGTGTTTTGAACGAAACAAGAAACACAAATCGAAGACTCGATGCAAATTTCCATAAACTTCAGTTAACGTGAGTTACTTTTCTATTTCCCCAATATCATCACACTTTTACTACAGATTTCATTATAGAATATGATATGGATGTGATTTGCTAACTCAGTTTATCAACTAATTGCCAACAATCCACATAAATATTGTGCATGTTGATCCGAAAGTAATCGTTACTTGAGCATAAATTAAAATGCAGTCTTGATCGCAGTTTAACTGATCTTTTTAAAAAATGTGAAAGTAATTAAGACAACTTAAGAGTCGGGCAATCCTGTATTATTGGGTTTTTTTTCTTTTTTTTCAAAGAAATGATAATGAAATAACCGTTTTGAACCAACCAAGAAACACAAGTTGAGGACATTTTCGCAAATTTAGTCATCTTTAAAGAAAGGAAAAGAAAAGAAATATATTATAGTATCATCATCTTTCAGAGTTCAATTTACAATAATACTGACAATAATTTTTCGAATATGACTACATCGCATCCCGATGAAGGAATAAAACCATTTCCAAAGTCCAGTTGGTATAAAATTTAAAAAAGACTTGTTTTTGAGCAAAAGGATGTCCCGTTCTATAATGTTGCTATAAATGTGGACCCACTAAGGTCTAAAGCGCAGTTTCCATATAATTGCTCCCGTCGCTACTATCGCCGCTGTCGTCGAAAAACGTGTTTGACACAAAAAGTATATTTTGAGCAATACTAGCGATACGGTGTTTCCATATGATCGCTGCTGTCGCTGAATTTCTTTACCTCGGTAGGGGAGCTTGAATCGAGTAACAATATTTGAGCGCGAATTTGGTGCTATTTTCAAAATGGCAGCGGATACGAACGATTGACTTCGTATACTACAGCTTCGAACATGCGTTATGCTTGTTCATACTGTAATACAGCGCAGGAGAAAAAAAACAGCAGTAGTTAGAAGGAAACCCTAATTTTGGATACGGGAGATATTTAAGAACAGGCAGAATTTCGGGACTTTTTACAAGCTTGTACAAGAGCTTCGACTTCATGACAGGGTTCTTTTATAGGTAAGACAAATCGACATCCTCGGAAAGTGATGTTTTAAATAATATAGATTGATAAATTCAGAGCTTCTAGCTTACACATTAAAAACAACTTTACCGCGTTTTTAGCATTATCAATGCATCAAACTCTGTCGCTACCGTCGCTACTAAAATTTTAAGTGGTTTCCATTTAACAATATACACCGTCTCTGCTGTCGCAAATATATTTTTCTATCTCAGCAACGGTTGTCGCCGCTATCGCTCCGTCACTACTATCGCTGAAGAGTGTGTTTCCATATATCGCTAACATCGCTGAAACACGTTTTTCGATGACAGCGGCGACAGTAGCGACGGAAGCGATTATATGGAAACCGGGCTTTAGTCAGACGCGATCCAGTACGTCATGTCGACCGTTAGACGTTTTCCCAACAATATTTGTAGCTCATTAGTAGTCATGTCACGTATCAGATGACCCAATCTGGCCTGAACAAGCTTTGGTATCACATCATGTTCTAGTTTATAAACAATCAGTCAAACCTTTTTAGACAACCAGGACCAGTTTGCGCCGGCAGTGGGATGATCGTTTTGCACGATCTTGCCAATATTTGGTTATAGATCGCATACAAACATGCAAGTCTACTTTTCCCGATTGTGAACCGGTTTTTCAGTATTTTTTTTCTATATATTTGAATTGTCATTTAGACCTGTTCATTTCAAGTGTGATGGAGTGGGAAAAGTGAATCGAAAGTTGTAGGTTTTTTAAGTGAACTGAAACTACATTTGATCTGAATATTTGGAATTCGCCGCCTACTAGAAGCTATGTAAGTTCATCGATACTAAGTTTGACCAGGAATCCTTTCGCAGAATTTGTCAACATTACCCGGAACTCTTCGCTGACAGTCAGCCGATAATGTTTATTTCTTTATGTTATCATCCTATGGTAGCTGTGTTTAGTTGTGTTAGTTTTTATTTATTTATTTTTTGTTTTCATGATTTTAGTGCGTCATCCATTTCCCGCCAGACCATCTCAGACGCACCCCATCAAAGTTTTACTGCTAGGCTTAGTTATTAGCCGACACACCCATCTAGAGTTCTACTGCCTTTTTATTATATTTTATTTAGATTAATTTCCTTTATTTCTTGGACTGTTATTAATTTCTTTTTATCAACACTTAACACAATATGATGGACGTTTGCTTTATTAATGTTTCCTTAGAATAGTTGTGCCGGTGCAATAAAATTTTCCTAGAGGTTTCCCAATCTTTTCGCCAAACGAACGAAATGAAATGCTTAGTTGAACTAATATTAAAATTCTTAGGTAAATAAAGTATTAAGTTAACAGTTTTTACATGACTTACACTTAAAAAAACTCGACAATATGTGCATTAATAATGCTTATAAAAGTTAAACGATGCAGACCTATGAATAGTTTGTTTAATACGGAACATAGACTTCAGCGGGTGGTTTTAAAATTACATATTGTATAGAAAGTTAAACAATGTATTCCTACGAATAGTCTGTTAAATACCAAACAAAGACTTCAGCGGGTGGTTTTAAAATTACATATTGTATAGAAAGTCAAACAATGTATTCCTACGAATAGTCTGTTAGATACCAAACAAAGACTTCAGCAGGTGGTTTTAAAATTACATATTGTATAGAAAACTAAACAATATATTCCTACGAATAGTCTGTTAAATACCAAACAAAGATTTCAGCGGGTGGTTTTAAAATTACATATTGTATAGAAAACTAAACAATGTATTCCTACGAATAGTCTGTTAAATACCAAACAAAGATTTCAGCGGGTGGTTTTAAGAGTTCAAGTTTGATATAAAGTTTAACAATGCCCACCTATGGACAGTTTGCGTAATACGAAGCAAAATCTTCTCCGCAAATTTGTTTACTGTTAATTATGATCTCACTTGCACTTACGATGGCTAGCTAGGTCAATGCATATTAAACACGTTTAACGACTTTCGCAATTGTTAATTTTACTAAACTCTAAACAGTGCCCCACCCCTAGACTTGTTAAGCACCTTTAACTTCGAATGAACGCCTGGGAAACTGACAAATATTTCAGATCCAACAATTACTTTACTTTAGTTTTTAAACTTAAAAATTGCCTTTTTGCATGTATATATTATACTTGCCAGTTTTCATGATAGTTTAAAGAAGACTTTCAATAATCTGTAAATTAACTAACTTATAAAACAGCCTGTTCTTAAATTGTTGCCCTTTCAAAAACAAGTTGTAACTATCTAGCCTACATACCCTTCCTGCTGGACGAAGAAGATACTCTGCATAAAACCTACAAACTTTGTCTTCCAACAGTTTAAAATATATTTGATTGCCATCATCTGGGAGGTGACATAAAAACATATAATTTTATTACATATTTGCACAAAAATAGAAGTTTAAGCTTAGTAAAACATCCCATGGAAACACATCCCAAATTTACACAATAAGCTTTAATGTGATAAAATAAAATAAAATAAAAGAGAACGAACGTTTTGATTGACATTTATAGACACTTGTTTGAATGGAAGACATTTATTTAATGTTTTATATAAAAATGAGCATGTGTGCAGAAAACGATACCTACAAAATTTAAGAGATGCATTTTATTTGATTACGGGTTTCTGTATTCAGACAAGTATAAAACAAAGTTTTACTAGCCACATTGCTTATAAATTAGTTATTGAACAAAATAAAAAATGACCAGGTGTTGTCAGAGTATAATGTTTTAACAAAATTACAAGTATTGAGTTAAAGTAACCAAAGCTAGTTAAAAACCTATATTCCCCCCAGTCAAGACTAAAAAAAACATGACCCACCCCCATCGCGAAATCATAAATCTGGCGACCCAACCCTCCCCCCTTTATGCTCTGGCCCCATTTAGTTTTTGACCAGTCCCCCATCTAAAATAAAAAGTAATACTTACCCTCGTCAACTTCCATGTTATCTAGACATTCTCCATAACATTTCAAACAATGTTCTAAAGCAAATCTGAAAGTGCAAAAATTTGTTACAATGTCAATTCAATATAATTTTATTTTAATTTTACTATGATACTATGGGGAGTCAGCTTGGCTGTATGACACAGCCACTTAACCCTTTAAGGCCCAAACACAAATGATGTGTTGGTAAATTCTCCGAGCTGAGCTCCATACTTTTTAGAATTTATATGCAGTTTGTGAGAGTTCGATATTTTAACTTCCACAGCTTATTCCACTTCATCAGTTCCTTATTTCTCATTACCAGTTAGATTATTTGGTTTGAGTTATGTAAGGACAAGTTTTATGTTCACTTGATATATTACCTGGTGCTGAAATGGTTAAAGACATAAGAAATAATGTATCGCATGTTCTGCTTGTAGTTCACTTAATCACACTGTTCTTATATTTTCTAAAGTCCAAATGTAATTCAGTTGAATTTAAGGAAATCAAAACACATAGATAATAGTTTTAAAATAAACAAACCTAACACTAAGATTTACCAGTATAATGTACGAGTAGAAAAAATAACTTACTCATTATTGCAAAATCTTTAATATTTTGGATGAATGAACAACTGCCAATTTGCAAACTTCAACCCTTTTAGCATCAAAGACAACAAATGAAGTGTTGGTAAATTTTCCCAACTGAGCTAGCTCTCCATACTTTTTATATAAGTTGTTCAGGATAATTTGGCTTTTCAACTACCACATCTTTTTCGACTTGATCAATTCCTTATTTCCTATTACAATTTAAATTATTTTGTTTGAGTTGCATAAGGAGTAGTTAAATGTTGATCAATTGCCTGGTGCTGAATGAAGAGTTAAGAGAGTACCTCGGTTCAAGTTCCTCAAGAATATCACAGCACTCCTTCATCGGCACTTTGTCGTAACTCCAGTCTTTTTCCTCCAGCAAGGTTAGAATCCTTATGAACACTCTTTCTTGAAAATCAACATCAAGAAGGCGCCAAAAGCCTGCAACCATTCCAAGATTTTAATGTTTGTACTCTCTGAATACAAAAAAATGTTTAGCATTGGAGTATTCAACTACAGAATCAGACAAGAAAGAGCTACTTAAGTTGAAACATGCAGAAAAGGTCTTAGTGACAGAAATTAAACTTTCCATATATTTATTTTCTATAAAGGCTGCCAGTAAAAATCAAACTGTCATCATCATTATTATTATTATTATTATTATTATCATTATCATTATTACTAATATTATCATTATCATTATTATTATTACTATTATTATCATTATCATTATCATTATTATTATTACATGCATGTAAAGCTGACTGTTTTGGAAGTGTGGTGCATCTAAGATTTTCAGCTGTGCACTGAACAGTGTTTATAGCTGGGCACCTAAAATTCTGGCCTATAGGTACTTAAAAACTATTGTTGAACAAGTACACCTCGCAGTAATGATGACCAACGAGCCTTGATTATGCTGATACAGTAGCTGCCTTCTAAAGTAAACTCTTCAAATTAAAAAGTGTATTTACTTGGTGAATATTTAAACAAACAAAAATTCAAGGGGGCTAGGAAAAAATACACTGTAATCTCTGTAATCTATAAACTATTGAATTGTTTTTAGCTTATAATAATAATATAATAATAATAATAATAATAATATTTATATAGCACTTATTTCTCACTGTTTTTTAAAAGCACTTTACAAGCAGATACAAAATTCAACAGTTCAGGGTCTTAAATTTATAGTCTGCTACAGCAGCTCACATATGTTTGAAATATTAATAAATGCCCTCAGTGAAACAGAGACACAACAACAATGGGATCACTACCCTACTCTTTTTGACAAATGTGTGATTCCCCCAATAGAGCGTCGAGAAACTGGGCCTCTGGTTTAATATGTCTTTATGGCAAACAGCATTTTTCCTGGTTTTAGTATCTCTTAAATGTGTAGAAGAGTATTCTAAAAAACTTTTTTCAATTCTGGCTCATTTTTGACACAATATCATGCTTTAAAGTTCCTGCACTGGCCATGCCCAATGAAGATGACCAGGAGTTGCTAAGTCTGGGTCCAGAACTGGCTGTGACATCACTTCAGGAATCATCTACTCTTCCCACCAGTTTTTTTTTACTGTTTTATTGTATTTATGTACAAACCCGATCATCTTTTAGCGTAAACAAACCAAAAATGATCGGGTTTGTATGGAAATACGATGAAATAGTGAAATGAAGAGTTGATGATTCCTGAAATGAAATCATGGCCTGTTCTGGACACAGGCTTAAAGCAAATCCTGGTCATCTTCATTGGGCGTGGCTGGAATGGGAACTTTAAAGCTGATTTTGTAGGAAAGAAGTTGTGGAATGGAAAAAAAAAATTGGGAATACTTGTTGAATATAAAGTTACCAATTACATAAAAACCCTGCAGGCCTTATACACACTTTAATGTCCTTATCAGAAAAGGTGTGATGTTCTAACTATTTGCAGATGTTAGAGTAAAGACGGTATCTTTTCCTTACTTATTTTGAGACCCTAAGTGAAAGTCCAGCCAGGACTCGATCCTGAACCTCTCGCATTGCGGACTGGCATCTTATCAACTAGGCTAACCAGGATGTGGTATCAGTAACTTACAAGTGACTTACATAACTTACAAGTGACTCACCATCAATATAAACAGCTTGAAGAGTTGTCAAAGCCTTGCGAAGCTCTTCATCACTTGCTTGCACCAGATTTAACAAGTTTTCAAAGGAGTACTAAGATATCAATGATAGTTTATTAAAAATTTTTGATTAAAATTTATGGCTATTTAATTGAAAGGCAGAAAAAGTGGTCGTTATAACAAGGTGCTTGTAAGGCGCACACCTTCCAAGTCTCATGCAAATTATGTATAAGACAAATGCAATTAGATACATTCTTATGCTCACACGCATGGAAGGAAAATTCTCATAAATTTTCTATAAAATGCCAGATTTATTAAATTCGTTTATTTTATATTTCTGATAATTCAGAATCTTACGTTAGATGAAAAGTTAAACAGAAGCAGTTTCTTAACCTACTTTTGGTGATGGTAATGGCAGTAAAAGTGAGCTTTTGAAGAAAGCAAAGAGTGCCACATGGGACTACAACAAACTGCATATGCAAAAGAAATAGCCTGATAGAAATACTTGTTGAAAGAATTGTTAGTTCAAGGTTGTATTTCTATATGTATTAAATATTTTTTTGTTATATTTTTATAAAACTTTAGATCTCACTAAGATCACATGGAGTCTGTTCAATCAGCTTTGAGCAATAACACTTCATGGGTTCCATTCACTGCAATTTTGTAATATAAACTTTTTAATTGGTCACTCAAAGCTGATTGAGCTAACTCTATAAAACTTTTGAAACATGTTCCAAGTAGATTCTTAGATGACACTTAATTTTAACAGCAGATATGCCATGAAGTGCAATTTTAGCCAATGTTGGATTTATGATTTTCAAAATTTTCTGGGGGAACATGCTCCCAGACCCCCAGAGGAAGCCCAAAACATTTTTCCTTTCTATGCTTGGAAATTTTTTTTGAGATTTGACAAATTTCTCACTCATTCTTAACATTGAAACTTGACATGTCTGAAGGCAGGGTTCCACTCTATATATTAATGTCATAAAGTACTTTTTGTTGAATCAATCAAGCAGTGTCTGTCATTAAAAATTACATCACCTTCTCTTCTTGTTGCTCAGCTTCATACTCCGGTCCTCTATACAAATTCTTTTGCAGCAGATATTTCAATTTGGCGAGCTGTGGTCTGCATGGCTTCAGCTCATAGTACAATGAGTGACGTCCACAAACCTGCCATTATCAACAGACGATAGACAGGCATCAGCTAAGCTAGCTAAATCCTTTTATGAGCCAAGTGGCTCATTGGGGCCGGTGCTTATCTCCGGTTTCTGTAGTGTTAAGCAGATGACAGTCATTGACTCCCCCTGGACGAGACACTAATCCATCTCAGGTTAGCCACCAGCAGAAGCTGGTACTCATTTACCAATATCGATAGGATGGAAAGCTGAGTCAACTTTGGCACAAAAGAATGTCACACAAATGTTCAACACTCGGTTGCACTGGGGATTGAACCTAGGACCTTGTGGTTAGAAGGCAAAGATCTTACAACTGCGCCAATCACGCTGCCGTCAGGCAGGCATCAGAGGTCAGGGAAAATCGCAAAACCATGTCGTTGTTTTGTGGGTATTTTTCAAAAGCAAAATGGATTTCAATTAAATGTTAAGAATAACTTTATTTCTTGGAATATTTTAGTTGCAAGTATATCAGCCTGTTGCCTTTTGTCGTGGTGAGAGGCAGGAATGATAACTGCTATGCTGAAAGCTAAATCCATTATATTTATGAGCCTAAGTGGCCCATTCAAGCCAACACTTATCTCCAGTTTCTGTAGTGTTGTATGAACGAGAGTCTTATTACCTGGGATGGGACACTAATCCATCACTTTCCATAGTTTGTTCCTATTTTATTTAACAGTATAATGCCAAGTGTTGGGAGAAAAAGATACTTGAACCATATGAAAATACAAAGCTTTTATCTCAATTTATCAGCAACTCAATACGTACCTCTTGTTGAATAAGAGGAGTGGAAATGTTCTGGAATGCTGATGAAAAATAAGAAAGTATATAACCAAACATATGACAGTCAGACAAGGATGGTCACATCAACTTCTAAACAAATATATTCATAATTTATTTAAAAATCATCAATATTTCACCAATTAAATAAAACTGATTAAAACAACTTATTAGCTAGCTAAAACTGTTATAAATCTTAAAAAGTTCTAAATGTTGTTTAACTGGTAGCTCGACTAGTATTACGATTTTAATTCAAGCTGCAAATTACAAGGAATCTTAAGAATGGTCCCAGCTGAATAATAACAACTCTTTCTGCATGCATTTGAAATTAATGCTTCTTGACTTGCCCAAAAGCTAAATCCTTTTTTCAAGCCTATTGAGAATCATATATAGCCATATATTATTCTGTATATATATGGGGCTACAGTCGAACCCCTCAAGACGAACACCCAGATAAGATGGACACCCCTATAAAACGGACACCAAATCCTGATCCCTACCATGTTTTCAGTCATTTACTGTAATTTAAGTCTATAAGACAGACACCTCTCTAAGATGGACAACAGACACTTTGAAATTCCAAACAGACAGTGAAAAAGTCCTTTTTTGTTGAAACAAAACGCTTTTAATGACAGTGTTAGTACTTAACTATAACTACATTCTGACCACTGATACTGTAGTTGCCTTTATCAATCAGGTCAGTCCTATTTACATTCAGTAAACTGTTTAATGTACATGCAGCTCATACTACACATTATTCTCTAATAGTTCTGTTGTTCAATTTGGTTTTTGCTTTTTTGGCTGAGGTGCATTTTCTAAAGTATCTTAACAGAAAGAATCAAGCATCTTGTCAGCAAGTTTTTTGTAGTAGCAATGAGGCTAATGCAGATGTCGGGCATTGAGCCTCTGACTTCAGCTATTAAACTGCAGAAGCTCTGGTTAAATTGACAAATTGACAAAATTTGCAGCCCAACTCCAAGATGAAAATCTTGTAATTGCGTTGTGCTCATTTGCAAAGTGACTTGAAGAATATGAAATTGCCAATCAAACACAATCAATAATCACAGATTACTTTAACTTTGAAAACCAAATGAGTGATCTATCTGCACATAAATAGTTGCTGCATATCAGCGTGTTGAATAATTGCTTTTAGTTAACAGTGCAAAAACTGATTGCACGTTTATATGTTCCAGTTTGCAATATTATTGTATCCATTAACATATTTTTCCCAGTTTTCTCTTAATTAACTAAATTGTCTTCAACATATGTGTATTTATTGACCATTTTGTCAGGTTGAAAATTATGTATAGCTGTTGACAGTGTCATTATCTTGACTCTCCATAAGACGGACACCTCTCTAAGATGGACAGTTGAAGCCGAAGGTGTCCATCTTAGAGGGGTTTGACTGTACCTTCTTTATAATATTTTTTTATATTGGCACAATAGATTTTGAGGATGGTTGCCCACAGGCTCCTTAGCCTGAAAGTTAAGTTTCAACTCTGCAAACATCATTATCATTATCAACCAAACCAAAAGCTGTTGTTAAAAATGAACCAAGGGAAATCTATTGTGCTTGCAATTCCATAAAAAAATTCAAGTCCACTTTAAAAGGGGTTGGTGCAGCCCCCACCATTTTGGAGCTGCAAATGCACTAACACTGTTATCATGTATCTAATGGCAAATCTAGGTCTATGCTTTTCCTCATCACAATCATTGCCTCGGGTTCGATCCCCGGCCTTGCCGAGGGTTCAACATTTGTATGGCCTCCTTTTGCTGCTCCATCTGTGGACAGGGACATTAAGCTGTTGGTCTAGTCTCCTAATCTCTCAACTCTCCCTAGGGAGACTTGAAAGAAACCACACACTTGTCAGTAAGAGTAGGGTTATGACCCAGTGTTGTGGTCTGTCATTGGTCGCAGGGGCATTTATCCTTCAATAATATTGTAAACTGCGTGATGCAGTCCGCCATTGTATGATGCTGCAACCCATGCCTTTTCTGTAGTTCAGACTTTGCTTTTTGATATTTTGCATCGTTCTGATAAAGGTTGCTACAAGAACAGCCAAACGTTTCAAAATGTTTCAAATACAATTTTGCGTGCACACTGCAAAGTCTCAAACTTATCAGAACTATAGATCTTACTACATTTGATTTTGTTGTAGGTGCAAGAAAAAACTCCTTCAGGACAAAAGAAAGAAGATGAACTCGCCAGTTACAAAGGTAGACAGCGTAATGAAATTTGCTTAATTTTCAAATCCAAACCAAAAAGACCCAGTTCATTTATAAAAGAAAAAGAATTTAAGTTTAACAAAGGAAGATTTAAAAGAGAATTTTTTTTGTTTTTCTGGAAATAAAAATGTGGGGAAGATACAGTACTATTTCATTTGATCATAAGCTTAACTAGTTGAGTACTTGAAGTTTGATAGTACTTTATGAAGAAATTACTTGTAGGTTTATTTTCATCAACATTCGTCATTTAACACCTTATGTAAAGCACTGCTTTTGTACTGGCTGTGAATTAATCTATAAATGAAAAATCAACCTGCGGTTAAATGATATTCCTCCATCTGCATCTGGAGACATTTTTGTTGAGTTCTTCCAACTAAACCTGTCATTCCATTCTCTGTACTATTTTCTGATAACTCGCATTGCTTACAAGGATATCTTAATATCAACCGTTTAGGCCCGGGCCAAACTTCGAACTTCACATGTGCCGAATCTAATGCTAATGAGCAAATTCTATTGTTCTACCTCATTTGCATTAGATTCGGCAC
>JAOCNB020086651.1:0-11997 GCA_026546465.2 Palythoa caribaeorum | reverse complement strand
GTACTCATTTTACCGACCTCGGGAGGATGGAAAGCTGAGTCAACTTTGGCGGAAAAGAAGGTCACACAAATGTTCGATTCTCGGCTGAGCCAGGTGTTGAACCTTGTGGTTCGAAGGCAGAGATCTTACCACTGCGCCAACCACGCCGCCGACTGAACATATCTGCAACAACTGAAATTAGGAGCGCGGCGAGGTCAACTGAAAACAGCGGTAATTACTACGTTGATCATATATAAAACGTTTTCTAAATCAGAGCTCGACATATGAAATATAAGAGACCCTGGCCCACAAGGCTCTAAACTCAAGTTACACGAATATCAGGTACTCCAGTGCGCCGTGTATATGGAGAACGTTTACCTGCCAACTTGACTTACTCTGGGTGAGCTAACGTTTGTAAAATATCTTTGTAAAACCCACCGAACTGTTACATGAAAAACACGAACTCGGTTCAACTAAAAGAGTAACACTCCTAGCCGACTCACTCACTTTGAAAGGTAGGGTGACAGTTTGCCCTCAAAATAAAATTATAATTTACAAACTCTTTTCATCTAGTTATTTAGCGCTCGTACTTTACCCGGGTCAAAGCTGATTCACACTTTGACATAAGCACAAGCATAATAATTCTATGTGTGAACCAAACCAACTTAAGCATAAGGATCTAATAGCTATTGTGCACACAATTCTGGCGTTACGCGCATGCATTTCTTATTTATCCAACTTGGCAAACCAAAATGAGTGCCATATTGGTTAGTTTGTTCGAGGGAGACTAGGCTCTATTTTTGCTTTTTTTCCGCTGACAAAAAAACTGCAGACGTATACCTTATGCTTGTGTAAGACCCTTTCACGTTTGCAATTGCACGACATAAGCATAAGAAAATGAGAATTCTTCAATTTTCGTACGCTTGTGCTTATGCTTATGTTGGTTCGGTTCACAGATACAATACTTATGCTCTTGTCTATGCTTGTGCTTATGTCAAAGGTGAGCGAGCCACTTCTAAACGCTGGACATTCGCCTAAACGAATTATCTTTTCTGGTCTATTGTGTTCCAATTATCAGCAATATTTGGCAGTATGATAAAAAACCATTGAAAAACTACAAGAAAAGGAATGAATGACAAAAATAATCAATTTCACCACCAAAAAACCTTTTCTTGTCACAAGGCTCAGCAGTTTTTTATTTAATTCAATTTAGTCCAGCTTTTTTATAAAATGGAAGTTTAAAACCTTAAAATCTAAAAAATTTGAAAGTTTTAACTTCAAACGAATAAATCTTTTGTAGTTAGTCTCTCCCCCGTCCTTTCCTTAACTGGTAACGCCCTTCATATTTTGTAATTAGTCTCTCCCCCGTCTTTTCTTAATTGGTAACGCCCTTCATATTTTGTAGTTAGTCTCTCCCCCGTCTTTTCTTAACTGGTAACGCCCTTCATATTTTGTAGTTAGTCTCTCCCCCGTCCTTTCCTTAACTGGTAACGCCCTTCATATTTTGGCAAAATACACAATACGCAAAATTAATACAATTAGGTGCTGAACTGTGGTTTTTGAAATAAAAACTCTCACTGTAAGAAAGGTTTTAAAAGTATCATCAGACAACTTTCAAGATGTGACCGACATCAGTTATGGCTCAAATCTTTGTTGTAAACCTCAAATTTGCAGCTGGGCCGTTGGTTCGCTAAATTTGAAGCCGCCAATTACGAACTATACATTTCCTTTGTGAATTGGGTTTTTCTATTAATTATTTGAAAGCGGCTTATGAGCAAGAAATTGGTCTCAAAATGCTATAAATGGCTATTTTAGAGACTCAAATTTTCAACATTTTCTGAGGGAGCATGCCCAAAGACCCACCCACAAAGCTCGCACGTACCGCACTCGTGGTGCCCGCATCCATGCCCGTTTTCAGAATCGTACATCCGCCCCTGAGGTATGTGTACGTTTGGAGTTTATTAATCTTTTAATTGATTTTGTATGTGCATGTGTTTAGAAGTACCGGGAAATTAGAAGGCTTTTCCGTGCGCTTTGAATTATGGCAATAAAACCAATTATTATAATAATTACAATTTCCTCAAATCTGATTGGCCCATTCTGGACTTTATTTTTCCCTAATCGCCTTGGAAAACTATCCGATAGTAACTCTGTTATCGGCTACCTCGTATTGGGACAGTTGATTGAACCAATCACATTTCGGGCTTCAGGATTTCTGGCCAATCAGCAATGAGTAGTGATAACAGACAGAAATTTACTCCACCCGCCATTACCATTACAAATGTTATGAAAATTAGTAAAATGTGTTGTTATCTGCAAAGGTTTCGTCTTTCAGTTTAGTTTTCAGATATTATAATTACAATAAATTGGTAATGGGACTTCGTGTTCGTCCAATTCTGTCTGTTATCATTACTCGTGATTAAACATATTGCATTGGCGCTTCGTTCTCGTCCGACTTGTTAATCAGGCAAAATTTACTGGTTTTTATAAAAAAAAGCGTGCAGATAACTAGTCGTGTATTTCAGCTAACGTCGCAGAGGAGTGCTCACGCAAAAAGCGGAAGCCTAGTATGCATACAGTCGCAGTTTCTCCATTAAGCGATCGCTCATGGTAGCTACTAATAGAATCGTTAGTAAGGGCCTTGTAGGATCCTAGTAGATTTATAGAAACAGAATTAATGTAAGCCGAATAAACGGTTTCTCCCCACGCTCCCTGCGGTCGGCAAGTCGGGGCGTGTGTACCGCTGCAACCTACAATTATCAAACGGTCAAAATTTCGACTGAGGTAAGTTACACTCATATTTACATTCGTTCTTTCTCTGATTAAGATTTAAAGTAGTACATGCTAGTTTGGGAAAGGCAAACGACGTTAGAGACTTGAAGTTGAGAAATTTTCATAACGTCAATTTTGTTCGTTTCTTGTAAGTTGGAAGTCATTTGTCAAAACTCTCACCCACCCACGGTTATTTGGAATTTTCAGAAATGTTCACCCCACCTACTCCCCGTTTCTTTTGCCCCCCTCTTCCAATTTATTTGGCAAAGCCCGGATGATGTACTGTTCGTTATAAACAAAGCGACTGCACAATTTTGCAGAAACTACAGCACGCGTAATCCAAATAAACAAATATCATCACTTAACTTATTGTAAAGTTCTATCTCCCGAAGAGCAAGAGAACAAAGATGTTGGACCCACCAGTTTCTGGCTCTCCTCGGCAAATTATACGTGGGTGTCTCCTATGGTCTTTATATTTAAAACCGAAGTCTTTATTTTGTTATTCGTTTTTTTAATTTGTTTACCGTGTGATTTTGTTTACCGCTACTCGCATTCCTGTTACACGTTACGGTGTTACTCGTTTTAGCACGGATAACAGGACACGTTCGTTATGAGTTAAAAAAACTATTAAACATCAAACAAAATGAGCTTAGACCTTATCTAACTTATGCAAATTAATGACTCTGAATTCTTAGTTACTCCTGAACTGAAATCGCATAATTATTTTAGTTTCCCTTGACAATGGCCGGCCCCAGTATATGTTTATCTAAATCACTGTTAATCAGAGCTATTTTCTTGAATAAAAAAAAGGAGTGGGTAAATTTCGATGTAGATTATTGATTTATAATATAACGAACATATGTAAGTTTTATCTTTTAAAGTTTTTACATTCTTATTATCATAGATTTTTTCTTGGCGGATTTTTAGGCAAAACATTCAGTTTCAAAGTTTTCTATATTCTGAAGAATGCTTCGCGGTGAAAAGCGCATTGGAAAAGGTGGTATTAAAATTAGAAATAGTGGGAAATAGTAATAGAGGAGAAAGTGGACAACTAGAAATGAACAAAGTGGGAAAAAGCGCAAATAACCGGAAGTGACTATAACATGTAGTAAGAAGGGAAAACGCTGAAATTACCACCGGTATGAACAAAAACAGGCGACTAATAATGGAGAACACAGGAATGAGCCTTTAAAATTACAAAAATAGCAAAAAAATAGAAATTAAACAACTTTTTATTTACGGCATTTCATAAATCTTTATATTCGTATACTTAATGCAATTGTTTGAAAGCGGTCCTACTGAAACCTGCTTGAAGGTTTGTTTTCCTCCGAAATTTCTGATATTGCCCTTAGGATAAATGGAGGAAGGAAGTGATCGTTTCGCTAACTTTTCTAATCAAGAACTGATCATTAAATAGTAATAATGAAATTATATAAATACATTTAAAAACAGTTTACAATTCAAAGGCTTCTACGAATAAATGCGTTTAAAGACTGTATAGATAGAAAAATGAAAGAAAGTTACATTTTCGGTAGATTATCTCGCGGGTACGTGTTCTATTTGATTTCTGACAGATAGTGGCTTACTCGAAATAAAATAAGTCACAACTTTGAGCTACATCCATAATGTATTTAAGTCCCTGTTCACATGCAGTAACACGTTTTCGAAAACCTCCGTTTTCATTTTATGGAAAATGTAGAATAAGATTTCCATCAACGCTATCGTTACTGATAAATTTCAACCGTCCACACAAGACCATGAAAAAGGATAAGAAAACATCCGTTTTTATCACTAGGCTGTGCTTGAGCTTATTTTTGAAGTGAGCAGCGACGTAAGTGTTTTTAAAAACTTTCGTTTTTGTCCATGCACAATTAGACACTGCACCTCCGTTTTTGAAAACCATCGTTTTTGCCTGTGCACACCAAGACGCTGCACCTCCGTTTTCGCCCATCCACACTAAGATGCTGTTCTCCGTTTTTGCCCATCCACACTAAGATGCTGTTCTCCGTTTTTGAAAACCATCATTTTTGTCCGTGCACACTAAGACGCTGCATCTCCGTTTTCGAAAACGATCATTTTTGTCCGTGCACACTAAGACGCTTCACCTCCGTTTTCAAAAACCTACATTTTCGTCCCTGCACACTAAGACGCTGCACCTCCGTTTTCGAAAACCTACATTTTCGCCCGTGCACACTTAAACGATGCATCTCCATTTTCGAAAACCATTATTTTGGCCCGTGCACACTAAGACGCTGCATCTCCGTTTTCGAAAACCATTATTTTCGCCCGTGCACACTAAGACACTGCACCTCCGTTTTCAAAAACCTTTACTTTGAAAGCCTTTTCTAAAACCTTTGTTTTCGGAGACACACACCTTGGTTTTCAATCGTATTGGTGTGAAAGGAAGGCAAAATCAAATAAAAAAAGTCTGCGTTTTCAAACGAATGAACGCATTAGTGTGGACAGGGCCTAAGTAGACATGTTTAGACATGTCGCATGCCTTCATCATCAGAATAAAACAAGCGATGGTACATATCATATCATATCATATAAATATAGAAAAAGGAAACAAAAGAGTTGAATACATTAGAATAATATTGAGATTGCGAAACTAAAGAGGACAATATAGAAAACTAAACATTCTTGACACTGATAGTGATTTTTTACAATCTACGGAGACCGGCGATAACAACATCGTGGTATTTTACTGCAAGATCAAAAATTATCGATCCAAACGGTCGACGAAGCAGAAAATATTTGTCACAACTTTTGAGATAGCTCCATGGTATATTTAAATTTACATGTTTCGGCATGTTGCATGCCATCATTAGAATAACATCAAACGTTGGCACATATCATATGAATATTATTCTCTTATATTCTACTCTTTTCGGTTACCTTTCTCTATTTATATGATATGTGGAATCGCTCGATTTTATTCTGATGATGATGGCATACGACATGCCGAAACATGTAAACTGGAATATATTGTGAATCTATCTCAAAGTTTTTTTATATGACGAATTTTCTGCTTGTTCGCGATCGACTAAACGCTTTTTTTTTATAAGAATCAGTAAATTTTACCGAGGCTCATTATTCTTAATTTTTTGGCGACTTCAGCTTCAATTTGTTCTTAAATTGTTCTTATTTCTGTGAGCGGTTTTTATTGAAGAAATACAATAAAACGAGGTATTGGAAATTGAAATGCCTTGCGCCACACATGTATTGTACGGCTGAATTTAGAGGCGAAATACCTGCATTGTTTGTTGAGCAGTCTTTACAGTGAATCTTTTTATGTTTTATGCTGTATCACATGGCCAGCTCAATGTGACTTTTCATTGATATTTATAACGATATTTCTATTGAAAATCAGATAATGAATATTTTGACATTACTCAATGTTAAAATATCTGATGAAATATCAAACAATTATTTCGAAATGAAAGTTATATAAAGGTTAAAAAAGATTAATATTGATTGTATTACTTCTCACTAGAACGGCTTCTGGGGATGTTAGTCGTTCCTTTCCTGAATGACACGACAGCTTTAAAATTTTTCATGTTATCACCTTTCCAAAATCTTTTCTTTGACATTTTTCCTTTGCGGTTTTGTTTTGCTCTATATTTTGCTTTGTTTTGTAAATTTTTGGAAGAGCGAAAGGGGATTATCAACTGCCCTCTAAAGTTTCGTGCCTTATTTAAATTAACTTGTCTTTTCGATCATTGCGGAAAGATAAAACCAAAATTTTAAGTTAACAGCCAATGAAGTTCAGGTTTGAGTCAAAACAATTGCAAGGCCTCGTGCTGGTTTTGGTTAATTTTTCAAACTTGGTTGACTTCAGGACAATTGGCTGCTTAGGCACAACACTTTTAATTGTATTTCATTGTTTGAGAATCTAAATATCGTAAGTCTTGGTGAACAAACGGTCGGAAATTTCTCATAACAAAGTCATCATCAAAGAAAAACGAAGTGTCTACAACAATGTCAAGATGGTAGTACGATATTCAATATTGCCACCCTCTCGTTCACCTGTTTCAAATTCTTCTACTTCACAACAAGTTTTGGACGACTGATTTTGCATTCGGGTTCTTTAATGTGAAGACTATTATTACTGGACTGTCTGGAGTGTCGCTCGATAAAACATGGCGTATTGTTGTGCGTCAGTGTTCTATTTGGTTGGTGGCTTGTTAATATTGTCGTTTGGTCGACCAACATCAGGTATGTGTTCATTCATAGCAACCTATTTACGCTATACTCATGTTCACGTCTATGTTATGTCTCAGGTGTTTGCCATTCCGAGTTTACTTTCGCTAAATCAAACAAGTTTGTATCAGTTCATCTTCCTTATCTAACTGATATCGTTACACGTGTCTCGCCATTTATCGATACTTTTAACAGATTAGAAAGTAAAACCATAAAACTAATAACCCAAGAGGAGAATTAATTTGGTTTGTTACTGTTAGGCATGTTTTGAGTCCCAGGACGTCAAGGTCAGATTATAGATATCCCTTCAGTTCTCGTTAACAAACTAAACTAAGAAAGGTCTACCATGTTGTGCAATGGAAAACTCGGTTCTAAAACATTTTCTTCGGTAGTTTTGATCTACCACTCATTTAGGCCCTTTTACTTTTAGACCATTCGAAGAAAAGTCGCAGTTTATTTTTCGCTCATTCGCTTATGTTAGTAGATAGTTAAGAAGTATCTCCATTCTAAAAGGTGAAAACGTCTCTAATATACAAAAATATTCAATTTTGTTGCAAATTTTACTCGGGTGAAAACTGCCACCCGAACTCGATATCTCGTCGATGATGTTAGAATGTAACTTGAGAGTTTTAAGTGTATCGCACTAATTGCTTTGAGCATGCATTAAGACAGTTGGAAAAGTTACCAGCTGAATTTAACACATGCAGCGTTAGAGACGATTTGCTTATTCAAATTCTAGACATTTCTCAGGTGCTGTGTGGTTGTTACTTGTGCAAAATATATGTTGGAATAGATATCTCGTTGATTTGGCCTTCAAAGTTCTGGAATATTTCTACAATTTAAAAAAAATAACTTATCGAACTTTGTTTTTTTTACAGAATAAAATTGATAGAGCTCTTCATTTTTTTCCCTCAATTTTGTCTGTGTTGCTAGTTCTCATTATTCGGTCTGTTACCATCGTAACATTGGCTTTAAAAACGTTTAAGTGCTATAGATAACTCGTTAAGTCTCTATTATTACCATTCGGGCATTTTATTGGCTAAAATAATTATAAAATACAAAAATGTAACCATTAATTCTTTATAATAACAACAGTATAACATATTTGAAAAAAATCGAGAAATTGTTTCAAAGCGGGTTTTGAATTTCACGGTTGACTACAGAATAATGGCTGGATTATTAGATGAAAGAAAATAATTTAAAATGCAGGCATTTATGTAATACAAGTAACCTTTGTTTATCGAGAAAATTGATAAAACTTTGTCAGTTTTGCATTCGAACCAGCTAGCAGTAGTGCAAAGTAGTTGCAGATTAAAAAAGAAACAATAGTTTAGTAAGCTAATAAATACTTCGGCGTGTATATACTAATTAAGCGAGTTCTAAAATTATCTCAGGGATGATTTTATTTTGTTCAATATACGTTTTCTAAACACCTTAAGGCGTTGTATAAAACGTATATTGTATAGAAAATCGCGTTTCATTATATTCTATAAATTTTATTACGTAAAGCTCGTTTGTATGAATACGTACGCCATATTGAATATAGTGAAAAAAACTTGATATAACCAATCAGAACGGTGTATAGCCACTTTCACATGTGAAACATATAACCAATCAACAGTAAAATTTCGCGGTCCGACCAATCAGGTCAACAACATTGAAATGGTTTTCTAGATTTTAAAGTTTTCCATGCCTTGGCACCACCTCCGAATTTTGTGTGAGAAAATGGCTGCCGCGGAAGCGAACAACAACGAATAATTCAAAAAGATTGTTCTATTGATAATTGTTACAGCCAAACGAAAATAAAATACTCAAACTGTGTTTATAACTGAGGTTATCATATTTTAGTAAAATTACAGAGGTGATTATACAAAATCGCGCGCGCTGATTGGTCGACAAACTCAGACTATCACACGATAATCACCTCCAGCGATTACCAAAATGGCTGACGGCGCGCTTTCGCTTGAAATAAATTTTTTCCTCGTTTTAAATGTCTTTTTTCCTAAACAAATTGTAATTTTATTAAAACAATTAGTCACCTCAAACTCCGTGATTATCGGCGAATAGTCACCTCGCCGAAAATCACGTCGCCTTCGGCGACTAATTGTTAAATAACGTCAATAAGAAGTCTATAATAGAAAAACCCAGGCCAAAGGGAGGTTTCGTTGCTGAAAAGATTTATGGTCGCGAATGACGAGCAAAGCAGGGAGATTGAAAACTTCGAAACAAAAGCACTGGACGAGTATACTCTTTTTATTTCAAAAAATAAGAACGTCTTATTTTTGGGTCGAGGCTAAATGTTCTTAAGATTATTGAAAAGGTTGAAATGTGGAAAAAGCCTGAAAATTGAATAAGCATATTGTGTTGTTTCATTGAAAAAGATCTTTAAAATGAAAAAAATTGTTTTTAATAGCTAATTTCGTTCGCGGAGCAATTTCAAAATGAATATTTTTACCGGCAGTCTGGAAACTACACGGTTCATTGTTCAAACGTTGTTTTCTCGGTTCAAGTTCTTACAAAAATGAGGGTTGTAAAAAATATTAAAGCTCGCTGAATTTTTGTTATTTTGCCACGAAATTTGGCACAACTATAGAGAAATACTTAAAGAACAAAACCTTGTCGGCGAGATATCGTATGAAAACTAAAAACCCCGCACAAGGAGTTCAGTAATCTTAATTATTTTTGGGATTTTAACCTCAAATGTTTTTTAATTTAATCATACGTATTTCGGTGTACAGGTTTTTTTTTTGTAAGAACAACAACCTGTATGTAACTATTTGAGATTAGAGCTTCGATAGTTGATATACAAGTAGAATAATCCTGCAAACTGTTCTTGTAACAATTTCCATGTATTTTGCTCTAGTTGCAAACAATGTTGAACTATCGATGATTTGCAGATTTCATGATTTTGTAACTTAATGTAACAAAATAGAGTTCTCGGCCATTCATTAGCCTCGAGTGTGTTTTTAGCATGTTCTTAAATTTTGGTCCATTTTTCAGCCTGATGTTTTTATAAAAATGGTTCTTATACTATAAAAAAAGAGTGAACATTGCTAATTTTCTCATTCAAGTCAGTTCTCACATTGTTGTCATCGACTGAGACTGTGACTAAGTAAAAAGTACTTGTTCTCTATGTAATAGGCTTGTTAAAAATTTAAAAGAAGGAAATTAACTTTTTAGTCAGGCTTTCGTCAGTAACAAGTGGCCAAAACTTGTTCTGTTTCCAATTTTATCGATCTTAAAATATGGAATAGGAATTTATCACTTGCGTTTGCTCATATTAACAACAACTTCAATGAAAATTCTTGCGATACATGTAATAAACAGTTCACCTCATAGAAAGTGCTTTATACGGGGTTTATTCAATCGTTATTTGTATTAAAAACACTCACTTGCTCTTGCCTCGCTCGTTCGTGGTTTTTCAGTTGTTACAGCTATGCGTAAGGTGTGCCGAGAAGCTATCAACGTAGAGTTACTCCGTTCTCATTGACTGGTTGAACTCGTGGGAACTTTGTTTTTAAGCCATTCGATCATTCAAATAGCTTAAAAACAAAGTTCCTATCAGAGATCAATCAATCGATGTAGCATCCCGGCTATGAAATCAGTGCATGAGAAGTTTCAGTTAAAAATCTCAAGTTGCAAGAGCTATCGTGTATCATGGCTTGCAATTACCGATCTGCCTGATTGTTTGCAACAGAGTCCAGTGACTTTTACTATTAAATGCCTTTGATAGGTTAAGGAGGATAAGTGCGGGAACTTGCTTTTGGTCCATCGCTTTTAGCATTGTGTCGCTCATTAGGATATTGAGAGTTTCTCTGGAACGATATTGTTTACTGCCACTTTACTAAGTTAAAAGGTGGTTGTTTTGCATTAGATAGGCGCTTAATTTATTTAGTCTGATTCTAAACTTAAAAAGAAACTTTTTCATAACATGTGAGAGTTTTTCAGCAGTTGCGTCATACAAATTAATTTGCTTCTCGGGTTGTTCGTCCACAACAAGTTTTGTCCTCCTCAAGTTACATCGGTCTTCTTTTTAAAGAAACAGTTAAAGTTTAAGTTGATGGCGTTAGAAAAGTGTTGATAAACATTGTTTCAGAGTATAGTCCTTCGTAGTAAAGATGCTGATACTTTAGATGTCTTTTTGTGCTTTGCAGTGCTTGTTTTGAAAACACTGATAAACATGATCAATAGAAAAATACGACCTTTAACCTTTTGCACTAGTGATTCCAGCTGGTTTACTTTTACACAATCTGGTTTTAACACAATTACGATAACAAAACAATATAAAAAAATTTTAACGCTGACGATTGTGATACACTATGTATGATATGACACCTTACATACTTTTTACATACTCCAAAATTTTTCATTTAGCAGCTGCGACTAAAATTCAGCTACAGAAATCATATTTAGCGGATTTTGAAACTTCTCTTGCGACAGCCACTGAAAATCTATAGCGACAGCAATTGCGTTTTAGTAACAGAGAATTTTCTTTAACGGATTTTGAAACTTCTCCAGCGACTGTAAATCTAACGACAACGATCATAGGTTGGCGAAAGGGAATTTCATTTAGCGAGTTTTGAAACATCCGGACGACCATAGGTTCCTGCATTATTTCGTAAAGTCGATAGAGACGTTCCGGCATTATTTCGGAAAGTCGATATCAGTTGGTCTGATGTTGAATTATCGATTTTGTTTAAGTCTGAGTGAGTGACAAATTTGCATATTCTGACCTACAGCAATATTTGTTCCTACGCTTTGCTTATCCACATATCCACACAAATGAATTACCGATTACATGAAGCCCGGGCTGAATTCCATCCTACGTCAAACTTTCCATCCCAGAAAAGTGCGACTACCTGGTTGGAATTTCCAGCCTGATAAGCTAAATCCTTTTACTAGACAAAGTGGCCCATTGGAGCCGGTGCTTATCTCCGGTTTCTGTAGTGTTAAACGGATAAGAGTTATTGACTCCCCCTGGACGGGACACTAATCCATAGCAGGTTAGCCCCCAGCAGAAGCTGGTACTCATTTTACCGACCT
>JAOCNB020086650.1:0-19865 GCA_026546465.2 Palythoa caribaeorum | reverse complement strand
TATATCAGTGAATTTATTGTAGCTGTTAGAAGAAAAGATGGTGAAGATTTCGAGCCTTCCAGTTTAAGAGGGCTAATCGGCACTTGAAAGCCTGCAAATATCCTTGCAGTGTTATTGAAGACAGCCAGTTTGAACAAGTGAGAACCAATTAAAGCTGGATCAATAAAAAAATCTCAGTATGTATGAAATAAACAAATTACAGCATGGAAAGCGCTTTGTACGGGATTTTCACACGAGTTGGTGAAGTATGTGAATCGAACGAGTGAGCGCAGCGAACGAGTGAGATTTCTGATACAAAACCAACGAGTGTACGCGCACACTTTCCATTAAGTAATCTCTATTTTGCACACTGAAATGCGAGCCTCGATTGTTCTGGACTGTTCTGTTGATTTGGGCGCGGCTGAATTTTCCATCACGGGCTGCAGCAGGATATATCATTTGGTTACGAGTGTAATATAAAAGCATAGTATCAAAGAAAATTATCAGTTCAAACCTTAAATTGATGGTTGTGCACGTGTTTTCTTTTTGTGCGAGAACTTGGCTTGTTGCCGTGATCTTATCCGTTGCTTCTAGATCTTGGCCCCATACCGTTTACATCACGGCAGAAACGCGGTCAGTAACGGTTTTAATCATTACGTTATTATCAAAGTTTAAACTGAACTGAAAAACTACTTTAATAGTATTTTTCAGTTGAGTTTTGAACTTTGATAATGACGCAATGATTAAAACTTACTGACCGCGCTTCTGCCGCGGCGTATACGGTATATGGCCAACTTCGAAAGCCCGCTCTATAAGCCTTAATTTGATATACGGGTTTAGGTATCTACGGTTTAACAGACGCACTGTATTGTTTTGACGCAAAACACCCATGAAGGTATACGGTAACTTTAAATTGTTCTTCAATTGGTACAGGATTTAAAGGAGCCGAAACCAATTGTGGAATTGTACACTATTTAGATATCCTGTTGATGAACAATAACTGTTTTGCTATTTCTTTTCGGCGGCATTTATAGTTTATATCTGTTCAGATGTCAATTTGATATATAGTGACTGTTCATACCAGAGTTTAGGTGCAAGTACAGAAAAAGCGTGATTATCATAAATAAAAGAAGCAGATTTAGGGACGGTAAAGAGGCTTTGCGAGGTTGGCCTTAGTTCGCGGTTTGCCGGGGCCGTAATAAGCGTGTAACACTTTGCAACGGTCAAAATCTTTAATCCAAGGCTTGCTGCACAAATTGTTGTAAAAAAGAGAAACAAATTTCTACTTTTCCAAAGGATTACAGCTACTTTTTAGTTTAAAGTCTTTACGAGCTTGACCAATTATATTGCGGTGTGCATGTGGGCCGTAATGAGCGTGTGACACTTTGTAATGGTCAAAATCTTTTTGATTAATCCAAAGCTTGCTGCACACATTGTTGTACAAAAGAGAACTGAACAAATTTCTACTTTTCCAAAGGATTACAGATACTTTTTTAAATCCCATCTTAGTGTACGAATGCAGGCCTGGATATATGTATGTACATGTGTTTTATCTTTCAACCTTTCAGCATACATCTAGACTTTTATTCAATGCAGGGTATGCGAATTTATGCTTGTGTTGCTTCCCAACACATAATACATCAACCTAAGACTTACAGAACAGTGATGTGAAAGGAGGGGTTGGCGCAGTGGTAAGATCTCTGCCTCGCGATCCTGAGGTCCCCGGTTCGATCCCCGGGCTGGGCGAGGGTTGAATATTTGGGTGACCTTCTTTTCCGCTTACAGCTGTCCATCCTTCTGGGGTCGGTAAAATGAGTACCAGGATGGAACGCTTAGAAGCGGTGCGCTGGGGGTAAATGATCATTGTAAAGTGCTTTTGAGTATATATATAGAAAAGTCGCAATATACTTTTCACTTTAAAACAGACAGCTTATTGGGAAGGGGAGGAGGAAAAGGGAGCCAGAGCCGGCTAGTACTCAACCTTACAATCAGATTATCTCACAGCGATTAATGGTTGAATATGATCAGGTACATAAAACGAATCCTATAAATATGTGACGGCAAATAATGGGGTTGGAGGGAAGGGGGTGGAGCTGATCGCCAACTTCTTATGACTCTGTATCCAGCCGCGATTCTAATCATTCGATACTACTCTGTATAGCATTTCTAATTATTCAATACGATTCTGTATAGCATTTCTAATCATTCCATATGACTCTCTAGAGCATTTCTAATCATTCAATACGATTCTGTATGCATTTCTAATCATTCGATACGACTCTGTATAGCACTTTCTAGTCATTCTATACGACTCTGTATGAATTCTTATCATTTTTCGATACGACTCTGTATGGCAATTCTGATCATTCGATATGACTCTGTATTGCATACATAAAATACACACAAGTCTTATTCACTCATTTCATAAAAGCGGTGTATTTATTTTTTCCATTTTCCCAATATTGCAATGATTTCAAACTGTCAAACTAGCGTATAAATATATTTTGCCCCTATAAATTTATTTGTATAATACAATTAATAAAGGGAAAAAATCATCATAAACAATTCTTAAGTAATAACCGATATAGTTAAATGTTTCAATTCTTCCAAAACCTTTTCCAGTTCCAAATAAGTAAAATTTTGAATAGAGTTGTTGACAAATGCCTCTTCATCTTTTTTAAACGATGCGACAATTTTTTTTTCTTCATAATTCATATTTAAAAATATTATGTGCATAATACTGATCACAATCCGGCAAATAGAGTCAAAGTAATAACTGTAAATAATTGAGTATATCTGAACACCCGAATCATTAGCAAGAAAAAAGGCACTCACTTTCACTTAATTTATAAAAAATAGTACTTTTGTATGATTTCCAATGATATGTTTTAAAATATATATTAGTTTGAGTTCTTCCCTTCCCTTTTCTTTTCTTTTTCCCAATGTTTTCCTTCTCAGCCTCAAAAAGGATTATGTTGTTGATATCATATTTCTTGAGCATTTTTTTAAACCAAGTCACAAGTTCAACAATCTTTTGATACACATTCAAAGTAATAATTTGTGCAAAGCTGTCATCCATATTTAGAATAACTTGAAAGACAAATGCAGTCATCCCCAGAGTGATGCACTGTAATCAAGATGCCGATACCTCCATCGATGCCACGTGTTCTTGTGCTTTTATTCGCAACGTAGCAATACTGGAAGTGTTCCGAACTTGCATTCCTTCAACAAGCGGTTTCTCATCTTGTTCCCCAGTGGCCTCGGACGAATCTGACCGTGGCGATAGACGCTCACGGGTGGGACTTGTTTCTACTGTAGTCGGTGAAGTTGCTGATTGTGAAAACGGCGAATACTGCCACGCTGCGATTTGTTGTTGTGCGCATGACCAGAAATCTGTGTTGTAGTACTCGAGAGGGTATAGGGCGTAAGGATTATAGCCACTGTAGTAGCGAGCAAGGTGTGTCGGGTAACCTAGACCAAATATGGGAGGCAAGTCACCATGGCGGCGCTTTCTCTGCTGTTTTCGCCATTTTGCTCTCCTGTTCTGGAACCAAATCTGTTGAGAAACGTTGTTTCATTGTAAGTTAGTGACACAAATCATAAATAAAAATTACGCATAAAAAATTCTTAGTCCAAATGCTCTTATTTAAGTATATCCGTTTTGAGAGTGGTGATTCTGCAATTTAACTGGTTTGCAATTAAAAACATGATTGAGGCACTAATCCTTAAAGCGCACTTTTTTAATCAACCAATCAAAGTGCAGAAACAACAACAGCCAATCAGAACCAAGTAAATTACTGATGTACAGAGTTACTTTTATCAAAATGCTTCGGATACTTCTAAACGAAAAACAATGGACCACAAAAGAATGCAATAAAAATAATTATACTTGGCTCATAAAAAGTTATTTCAAAATGGATATAAGTAACTGGTAATTTATTTTAAGTTTATGTCGTGCAATTTTGGTTTGAGATCTTATTGTTTCTTCATTTTGAAATCACTTGTATGATTTCAGACCAAACTGCGCTCCCGGATCAATTCAATTACATTATTTATTTTACTTTACTCTCATCTTTGTGAGCGAGCGTTTCTAGCCATTCAGCATTAGTCGAAATCAAACGGTATACTTCCGAGACCGTATGTTCAGTATGTTTACAAAGGCGACCAACTGCCAGTAGATCTCTCTTGCGTGGATCTCTGTGAATATTGGATTTACTTTTATGCATATCTAAAGAGAGTTTTTCCTTAGAGACTGCTTTGTTGCGGATAGGAATCACCGCGTTTCAAATGTTATATCAGCTTGAACACATATTGCTGGTGTAACCTAAAGTATTTGTCTCAATTTTTGCAGACATGTCAAGTTCACAGAACTTAACTTTCGTTCATAAGAGCCTATCACGCGGTCTATTTGAGATTATTTTCGGAAACACGCTTCGCGCGAGAAACAGAATTATTTGCATGAAAATAAAGAAGCGTTCCATTTTCTCATTGGCTGAATAACAAGGCCAAATCTAAAGCTAAAAATAGCTTTGTCTACTATTGTTTTGGGGTCAAGGTGAACAATCCTAGCATTTTATAATTTTGTAGTTTAAACTAGGTCGACAAAACTTTAATGCTGTTTAGGAACGTTTTCCTTAGTATCGAGACATATATAACTCAATTATATAAACAAATAAACCAGTAGTTTCTTGATTCGTTAATTTAGATACTTTGCGAAATATATTAATTTCGTGCTAACGCTCAAGCCCACATATGGAAATGTATGTTTGGTTTTCAGTTTTAAGAAGTTAAGCATTATACTAGTTTCAATTTTTTTAACATTTGCTATCTTATGGTGAACACCTTTGAGGGAAAATGAACCAAATAATCCGTTGCCTTGTACAAGTTGGCTGTAAAATAGAATATTTAACCACCATCCTGTGCACGGCCAGAGCACAGAGTTTGCCCATGCAAAACAGCAAATTATCTGAGATGGCCATTCCTTATAATTTTTTGGAGTGCAGATGTTTATCTAGATTGTTGAAAATTAGAAACGATGGTGCCTAATGACGTAACTAATGTCTAATGAGTTTTAAAAACAAATGTGATTTTGCCAATGGCGGTATGAAAAGGGAAATTATATCAACCTGGGACTTTGGTAACAGAAATCATGGAGAATTCACGTCCGCGTGTCCATCGTTAAAAGAAATCGGATGATTCAAAGTTTTTATATGACTTTACCAACTCAATAAAAGGAGACGTAAATGTAGAAAGGACTATAGGAAGTTACGATATAAAGCTACCCTAGTTTCGGAAAATGATCTCCATTTTTCCTCGATCCGCCAATGTCACATCTGTCTTTCCAGCTATATTTTGTATGATTTTAAAATAGTTTCTATAAGCTATTTCTTCATGTTTCTTAGTGTGAATAGCCACCAACCTGTACTTGTGATTCTGAGAGTCCTGTACTTTTAGAAAGCTCTGAGCGTCCAGCCACATCAGGATAATGGTTTAGCATAAACATCCTTTCCATTTGGTAAATCTGAGCTTTGTCAAACGTAGCCCGATATCTTCGTTTTTCGTTTTCTGAACACTTTCGCGATTTCTTTGCACGGTGCCTTTCCACTTTGGTCATTTTTTGAGGTGTCTTGTCTTCTGTAAACTCTGTGAAGTATGGAATTGATTTTAATATATTTCATTCTTAACTTTCACAAAGTTTAAATCACGAAGAAATTTTTCTTAGCGAGAATTGTCAGATAAAGGAAACGTGTAAAATTTTTGTGGAGAACAACAAGGTGTATCACACTGACTTTTCTTTCCAGTTTTGGAAACTGTAGGTCCAATAATTGCTTTAAAACTAAAATCTTTAACAGGGTGAAAAAAGATTGAGAGAAAAATCCTAGCAGTGAAAATCATAGTTTAGAAACGCATCCCCAACCCAATGAGTTTGTGGATTAACTTAATCACACAAGAAAGGCTAAACACAAAAAGTTTGGATATTTGTAACAATAACAAATTCAAAAGCCGCATGTTTTACATGAAAAAACTTTCTTCAGTTTGAGGCCAGTTAAGATTTTTAACTCGAGTTGTGAGTTTAGTCAGTCGAAGGAGAAGTTTTGGACAAGTTTCGTGCGAAGAGAAAATGCCAGATTATTTTCTAATTTATAAATAAAGTTCGGCGACATCTGAACCAACAGGAAAATTTTTTTAGCCTTAGATTCAGTTAAATTTAATTGATTTAAAAGCCAACTTCACATGCACGTAATAGAATAATGGAATTAAACTGGACATAGTAGAAATGCGGCCTGTGAATAAACACAGTCTTAGTTAAAGAAAAAGTAGTCGGAAAGCAAAGTCCTACGGAAACACCGCATAAAACCACAGTAATTCACCAGGGGGTAAGGTAAGAAACAATGGCGCTCTCCCATTTAATGAGCATGAACTGTGGCTTTGCCTTTGTTTATGACATCCTTTTTTCTTTTAGCAGCAAACAAATTATAACAATGAAAAGAAAATTATCACCTAAGTTTTTGTGGTCCGATGAGGGGGCGGTCCTTGGAAGCACGACCTCCATTACTACTGGAACACGACCCCATTATCGCCGATTTTATTCAATTGAATATTGTCCGCGAAAACTTTGTGTTGTAAAAGTACTGCTATTGCTAGTTAAATTAACTCTTCCAGAGAGTTTTCGGTACCACAAAACAAGAAAACCATTTTTCGAAGTAGATACAATGTAAAAGCAAGTAAAATAAATGTAGTTTTAAGCACAAGGAGCTCTGCTTTCGGGATATTTAATATAGTAATCAAATCGAGTTGATTCAAAACTAGAAAATCTCAGCAGCTAAACTTTTGCTATTTCGCGGCAAGCCGATAAAAGAGACGCATCGGCGTTGGGCCAGCTAATTTACTTTGGTACTGAAGTAATGTGTTTGAAACAATACAAAGATTAAGTTAAAATTGAATCATCAATTGTTCTACTCTTTTTCAGTTTCCCAAGAAATTGAGATGCTATTTTAATAAGCCCCCAGCAAAAACCTACGAAAGCGTAAAAAAGTTGCGTTTAACTCGATTATTGCTTGCGTCAATAGAGTAACTTGATCATTGTGTGATATCAGTCTACCATACGCAGCATTCACGTTTGATCTAAAGTATTGAACAAAAACTGAAAACCTAAGCGAGAATTTTATAATTAAAACGTTAAACTTGAATGATTGTGTTACTTTCTTCGCATCTATTATTGACTGTTTTATTTCAAAATACAGCAACAGATAATTTTTGTGGCAAAAAATAGGTTTTTGTGGGTTTTTTTGGAACAATTGATGACTCAAATAAAGAACCAAATTGACAAACGTTCACTTACCTGAATGTAATATATCGTCCGTTTTTTCTAACAATATTTTCTTATCGCCGATCTCTCCTGCTTTTGCCATATTTAGCTTTTCTAGTCCCAACAAGTTGGAAATTGAAAAACCTGGAGTGACAACTTCTGCCTCTTGAGACATTTTTTGAAATTGTGGTTTGTTCTCGAGTTTAATTGTAGCAAATGAGACAAGTACGCCAGACTCCTTAAAGCGACAAGCACCAGTGCTCACTTTACAACTCTGCTGTCTGAAATGACCGCTCAGTAAACAGCTGCAATTTTATATCTGGCTAACCTACCAATATTGCTATTTCTATGAAAGTCCTTTAAAAAAATTAAATCAATTAGCAGCAGAAACAAAGCTCCTTTAATAAATATCTTGTTAATCCATTGTACGTAGATTTTTCTAGTCGAAGCGACAGGGAACAAAGTTCTATGTAGCTCTACTATTAGGGGCGGACTGTTTGCTGAGTAAATATATGAACCATGTAATTAGCCAATTAGCCTTTCATTTGGGAAGCATAGAACACAAAGAACAGGAACAATTGTGAAATATTCTTTGATCGTTCGACACGACATTAGCACATGTCCATCGATTGTGTCGTTAATTATCTTCTTGAATAACAGAATGTGCTTGACTAATTTAGCATTAATTTATAATTTGTACGCAAAAGTACAAAATTTTCCAACATATGATAGCACAGATTGCAAATGTCCTTTAAGTACTACTTGGAAAGTGTAACACTAACTTTTCAATCGAGTTTTTAGTTTTTAGTATCTTACAAGGAGATTTTCTTTCAGCAAAACCAAAAATTATATAATATATAGCACACAGCGGTATCCATTAGTTGTTTTCTAACAAGCACTTTCCGATATTTGCTTCGATGAAATCACAATTGTCAACAAAAGAATTTGGATTCAACGTCTTAATCAAAAGTGCTGAATGTGCTAAGTTGCGAATTACAAGTCGAGAAGTTTGACATAAGCGGAAGTGCAGGTACTACCTAAATACTAAACCGTTTAGCAAACATTCCGATATACTCTCCTACCCCGTACGTCTCGCCTAGTAAATCAAATTACTTGATCAGTTGCCGATTTTTTTAAAGCTGTGAGTTTAGGATGACCAGAACAATTAATTAATTATTTAGTTTCCCTGGAGTAAACTACACCTGTCCAAAAACATGTTTTATTCTATCTGAATATAGGAAGAAATATTTTGGTAGATTGTGAATAGATAGAAAATTCACTGCAGCATTTAACAACATTCACCGTAGCATTTACGAAAAGAAAGGAAATAAGATTCTCAAAATAAGCAAAGAGGTAGTTAACCTCTGAAAAACAACTTTCCTACTTCCGAACTTAACAAAATCTGTTAATTTGCTACTTTTTTAACACTTTGGCAACAAAACGTTGTACATTAGGTACTGTCTTGCAACGAATTTAATTTGATGCATCCTGTTTCTTGGTCTATCCGAGCAGCAATACTCAAATTAATGTGGAAATTAATTAAGAAGTTTACTCGCAATATCTTTTACCCTATGGTTAACCTGTCTTAAATTATCTTTACTTTGTGACAGCAGCAATATTCGATGCAATGTTGATTAATGAACATGAAAAAAGAAGTAGACTTTTAATGTGATAAATTAAGAAATTTCAAAATATCTTGATTTATCTGTTTGTTTTTGTGCAAGACCTCCCCAAAAGTCGTTGCGGTAAACAACATTATATAACAGTAAAAATAATAATAATAATAATAATAATAATAATAATAATAATAATAATAATAATAATAATGATAATGATAATAAGATTATGAATGAATATTATTATTTCTGTTTTTGCTTCAAGTGTCTTGTCCATTGTGCTTGAGTTTTAAGTTATTAATTTTTACCCATTTCAAAGCTCAAGTATTAATATTTTAGTCAAACATTGCCAAAATAAATGAGCCTATACTTTCAAATAAACTGGTAAGTTGCTTTCGAAACAATTTTTGTGAAAAAATCCTATGTTGCAAATTTCAGTTTTTAACTTGATTTAGGAGCTTTATTCTCAGTTACATTAGTTTCTCTTGCGTTATTTTAGTACAGTACAAAATCTTAGGTATTAGTAAAACTGAGATGTTTCTTGACGGTTACTTAAAAAATCACGATTTAACATTAACTTATATAAACACTGGTTTTCCTTTTCTCCGCATTAACATTCACAAAAAATGTTTTTTTGATGCAAAACGTTAGTCTTTTGTAGGAAAAGTGTCCATTTTGCATTTTTGTTGCTTTCAAGGTCAAACACATGTTATTTTTTGTCCTTTTTATTCGGTTAGATAATTCTAAACCTGCATTGTTTTCCATAAGTAAGAGGTTAAACTCAAACAACAACTTACATATAAACTAGCATCTTCACTTAGGCTTCAAGAACTCGTAATTAAGAAAACTCTTGTATATGTTGGCCAAAAAGCCGGATTGATTCGTTGTGGGAAGATGAAGAAAAACTGTGGTTTGAGCGTTAGCTTACCTCATCAGAGTTAGAGAAAAAAGTATTTCATTTAACAGACCCAAAAAATTTAAAATATATAGAGTACGTAGTTTGGGCGATCGGTGTACAGATATCATAATATAACTAATCTGAAAAAAATTTCAAATCGTCAAATTTTTGGCAGCAGGCCTTTCTTATTTCACTCAGTTCGTTTTGTATTTTATATTCTATGTTGTTGTATTGGTGCATAAGTTAATCTTTATCAAACTCTTGAGGAAGGTAGCAGTTGAGCAGCCAAAAAGAATAGGGTTTTCAAAGACTTGTTAGATCAGTTGTATTTATAACATTATTATGTTTATTTTGAGTATCATATGTTCAATCTTTACCGAGGTTATGAAAATAACGAACTTAATATCCATTCCTATAACAACTACTGTAGAACTTGAAACAAAGATTACATTTCACTTTGTTAAGTCGGTAAAAAGTATTTTGAATCGAATATTTTTCTGAAATTTAGTTGGTGTTTAGTAAATTTGTTATGCATGTTCTTAAAATGTCATGCAGATATTTGAGAACAACTAGTATAATAAGTTGACAAAGATTCGCCCTATTTTGAAGTCTAAGTTTTTAGTTTTTGTGTTTGTTTTAAATCTTTCATATTACATATAAGTTTTATCAAATGTCCTCACTGAAAAAGAGAACTTAATTAGTTTTGTAATATAGGAGCAATCCCAGTTTTAAGGAGAAAAGGCGAGTTGAAGTGTTATCATGTAGTCTTCCAAAATCGCAAAATGCTTTATTGCCAAGATCACCCAAGCAACGGCTAAAATAATCTCAATATCAGGCTTTAGGTGAGTCCTAGTTTCTCAAAAAAGAATAGTTCTTTTTTACTATTTCAAACATATTTTGAATTAATAGCGTGGGCTAAACTTTACTGATTTAAAGGAACCTATAAAAGAACAATTTTTAGTTGTTGTTTTTTCTGAGTGAGTTGGGGGCCAAGAGAACTAAGGTCTTTCACCAATTAAAGTTTCTGCTCTCTCGTTATCTTTTTACTGGTCATAAAACCATTAACTTTATCAACTACTAGCTAAATTTTGTGTTAAAAAATTTCCTGGAGGACAACAAACTCTAGACACAGGTTGCCATTTACATAGCTTGGACAAGTTGTTAAAAAAAGTTTCAAGCTTGAAATATAGTTTTATTGCACCAAAACCGTCGCTGAGTTTTCTTACTTGTTTCTTTGTTTGTTTGTTACATTTTATACAATTGTGGTTTGTCTGAACTATCTCGATCCACTTGAAGTATACATTTGATAAAATATCAAAAACGTCTTTACTAAACATGGTTCCGAAATTGTTTTGTTTAAACCATTACCTTAGATTTTTACCTTTAAATTTTTACCATTAAAAAATTTTCATCTTTAAGTTTTCCGTTTGGATCGAAAATGTTTATTTAGTCACAATCTCCAGGACCTAATGTGTAAGAGTTGAGAAGCTGGCAGTTCCAACAACAAATTAATGTTTGCCAAATGGAAAATGTTCAGTATTCTCTAACGATTCATGACTTTTGGAACAATCTTGTATATTAACTTATCGTCGACGTCAACTTTATAAGAACTTTGAATCGTACCAGCTTGCACATTTTGTGGTAAGCGTTACAAAGAAAAAGTTTCTTTACTTGAAAAATAAATCCTATGACATGAGCGTATCAATGTGGAGTGCTTTGAGGCCAGGAAAGGTTGCGGAAAATGGCAGATATACTGGCCACACACGGGGAACAATTATTGAAACAAACATATTTTTACAAAAACTTTTTAGTTATAAATTCTTTTCTATTTTTAAGGTGTTCGTTTTTAGAGGGATATTACCGAACAAATTTGTTTAACTTATTTTAATACACTCACTCGCTGCGTTATCGCTACTCGAGAGTTTGCGGGACACTGACAGAGTCAGTTTCTCAATATAATTCAGTCCCATCTGAAATACCCAATCGATTAGTTTGTTTATTTCCTAAATTAAATGCAAAGTGCTTACCTCCTACAGCTAGATGATTCCAAAGTTTCAACCCTTGAGTCATATATTACATTGAAAAGAAAGAATTAAAAATACATATCTGACATTTGAAAATGTATTTTAATATTGGACAAATCCATTTAACAAACTTTGTTACAAAGCACAGAAAATTTCTGATAATGGACTTCGAAATAAATCTTTTGCTTTTCTCTATTGTTTATTATATATCGGTTAATTAGTTTATTTCAAAACCCACATGATTAATTAGCAGTTAAAAACTCCGCCCTTCGAGTCTTTGAACAATACTTTTTTGGCATCATTTTCAACTTTGCAACCTTATCTTTTCATTTGCTTTAACAAAACTGCAACATCAGTCTCTTGTTCATTAAAGTAAGGAATGTTTCTTATTTAACTTATTTAAAGGATTTCGAAAAAGGATTTTAAAAAACTATGTTTAATTTGACTCTAACGTTGGCGTAAGTCAAGTTATACGCATGATTGGCAGCAAGTTTTAAAATCAAGGAATGATATTATGTTCTAGAGGGTATACTTATCTCAAAGTTGCTTATTTGAATTTTCCGACCTTGATGAATTTGATTATTACAAGCTGGTTTTATTGGGGCATTATAGACCACCGGCGTATTCATAAAATCTGACGTGCTTTGTTCAAACTTCGCAAAATTAAACAATAAAATCCACTGGAACTATAACAAAATTCCTGTCAGGACACGCAGAAGTTATTTTCTACATTTTCACTAGTATTGCCTTCTTAACTCTATAATACCGCAATTTCGCAGACAAAACTAAAGCTTTACAGGAAAAAAAATAAACGCACAACTGTTAATAGGCAAATACTTATTACGTCACTGCACATTAGTGTGCAAATTTATAGAATGAACATAATAAACGAGAAGCGAAGGTATCCCCTTTATGTTTTTCATGAAAATAGTTCGCTTTAAAAATCACAAAAGAGCTATTTAGCTCATCAGAGCTATATATTCTTTTCAAAATTTTCACTCTTAAAATCAAGGAAGTTGTTATTTTGCAAAGCTGTCAATATTTAGAGATGGCGTCTTCAGTAGCAGCTCGTTTTAAAACTGGGGCGCGTATAGCAATGAGACAATAAATGTAAACAAAATTAACCTATTCACTGCATTCAATCGTTTTCAAACCATTAATAAATATATATTCTAGTTTTTGTCGATTTATCAATTAAAATCCAGGCTCTGGGGCATATAATGACAAAATTTCTGACACAGCCGAAGTGCAAACGAGAGTCGAGCTACCAACTTAAACTTTGATTAAACAGTTTTAGTTAGTTAAAAATAGAAAAGTTTGTTGTAGCTGTGTATGTTGTTCTGCACGTGTTTCTGGTATTGGTCATAGGCGGCATCATAAGCATTAATACATTTTGTAGAACTGCTGATTGAGTCAGCACTGAGCGAGAGTAATTGCGGAGTTGATTCTCAAATTAACAGGATATGACGTACATACACAAAACTACAGCTATTAACACAATCGTTCTCATTAAAAATGTTCACTACAAAATTTCGATTTTACAAGATTTTTTATACAGATTGATTATATAAAAAATCTAAATTTTGTAAATATTGTAAAAAGGTGGCTGTTCAGCCGCTGTGATACGGTCGAAATATTTTGATTTCTAAGGCTTTGATCTCCAAAACTCATGTAGTACAAATATACTTCAGACGCTCTGTGCATGATAGCGCAATAATATAATTATACTAATGAAGACCTATACAATTTATTAATTTAGCATCGTGCCAAAAATGTCTGAGGACAAAATTCTGAGTACCATTATCACTATCATTAAAGATGGCAAGGCCAATAATTAACCGTTTTAGAAATTCACGAACGTGTATCACATAATCTTGTGAAATGTGCTATTAACACCAAACAACCCCAAATATCACCAGGCATTACGCTTGAAATAATACAGCTCTTTCGTTGTAGATGTTTTAAAACTTTCTTGGTTATGCAATAAATAGAAGAATGTTAAATTTATCAGTCTAATATTCTTTTATCTGAATTCCTTGGCCCGAGACATTAATTAGCATTTAAAAAAACCGAGAACATTCAAAACTTGATCAATTGGCAAAATAAAAGACTGAATCTTGCCGTTGCAAATGACAAAATGTAGGAAAGCAATAATTTATCCTGTTCGCATTCCTTTTTCCCCCATCTGCAAGAACCAAAGCTTCTGCACTGAATGTTAGTTGTTATATTGGTCTGCCATCTCGATTCAAGTATACTATCTCTGTGATATAAAAATGTAGAAATGGGCACAAATGTAAATCAGTTTTTTTAATAAAATTCTCTCTTATATGAGCAAAATGAAAATGTATTAAGGGTGTTACAGAGAAGACCTTTGGACATATACTAAGATCGTTTTTGTAACTCTAAGTTACAAGAAAAATTTCGGCGTTTCTTGATCATTGTAACATCAAATGCATTAAAATTTTGGCGAAATTTTGGGAAAATTGTTTTAATTTTGAGTCCCAGATTTTGTTCCTCATATTTTATACATCGACGTTAGTTTTTAAAAATTTGACGATCCCTTACAAAAAAATTGAATTAAAAGTTACTAGTTGCAAAATTTTGAAAGTATATATCTAACTGATCTAACTCCCAAACGGAGAGATTACAAAACACTTCTTCAGCTGTTTTGATTTAATCGCGAAAGGGGAAATAACAGAGAAAGATATTATTTTATCTTGTCCTTCACTTCATACACGTTATGATCTATTGAAATACCCATTGATTTGCATTTGATCTTTTAAGAAAACTAAATGAGTGAAATTTGCTTTTAATCTAGATTTGGAATTGAACCTTTTTCTAGGGTCTTGTGCTACCCGTACGATGAAATCGCCATAGTCGGTTAAGTAAAAGCATATTTGTTTTGATTGTGCCCATAAAAAGATTAAACTTTGACGAGGCAATTTAATATGAATTTATGTTCACGGTGGGGGGTACATATCTATCAACTGAGGTAGTCATAACGTTTAGTGATTGTACTGATGTGAAAATTTCCCCTTTCGTTGTTGTCGGTTCTGTTTTGGTTGTTTGCTTTTGGATGTTAGTTTTGACATTTCGGTTATCTCATTTGGCCCGAAATACGTGTTTCGAAAATACACGAATCTAGTTTACAATTGCAGTAGTGTACAGTATGATATGTTTTTAAGGGAGCTTAATCGGTTGTAGTTAGAATAATTTATCTATCACGAACGCGCAGAGGGTCAAAAATATTGAGGTTTTTATTTTAAGCTACCCCTGTGTGATAGGAAAGTTCCCTTCAAATTTCAGAACTTGAAACCTACGTGTAACTGGAATTCAACTTTCGAACTCACTAATCAGAATGAACTAATCATGCTTTTAATTGTGTTGACTTTTCAAATGTCGCACAAAAATTTAGAGAATTGACAATATGTGCGGAATTGTAAACATGCATTTTTGGAGTAACTGTTTTTTTCCGCAAAGATTTCTGGATGCCCAGTCTGGACCAGACTTTCTGCTAAAGGGTACCGACTGCGACAGATTAAAAACACTTAGGTGCTAAATATCTTTTTCCTAAGAGTATTTGTACTTGCTAACCTACTTCTAACTGCTACTTAAAGACCGTTCTCAGCATGATCTTAGGTGCTTCCGATTTAGCATTAACAATTTTTCAACCGAAAAGTAATAAACAAATAAAAAACTCGACAAGTTGAAAGCGAATTCTAACAACAGCTGGTTTAGGTAATGTTTCAATTGCAAACTCCCATTGTTCTGAAGCGTTTTGCTTTTCCCACATCAGAATATTTAGATTTTCATACTGAAAATACATCAACCTATGCATAACTTGGGTCGTTTATCATTTGTACGGAAAATTCGGTTGGAATGGATGAAGAGTAACGGTACAGGCTGCTTACTATTTGCAAGAAAAAAACAAAACTTTCAGTCATAAAATCAAATGGTAAAGTTTATCTTACTCAAAACACGCTCAGTGGAGCCTGGCACTAGCCGATTGTCACAAATGGTACAGAGTAATGATGTTGAACTCTTCAGCGAGAATAAATTGAACCATTAAATTTAATTTCCTGACGAAAGTTTTGTTTTTTCCTTGCGTACCTGATGAGTTTTACCGTGGATAAATAAAGTATTGTTGTTGTTGTTGTTGTTGTTGCAAATGATAAACGGCCATAGTATTGAGATAAATGTATTGAAACTTTATTTCAAAGCAATGTTTCTGAAAACTGTGTCGCAATAATTTATCCAATTATGAACCTCCAAACAAAAGTCAAAACAGATTCTTATTTTCTTTGTTCCCCACATGAAATTTTTCATAGATTTAAAGTAAAAAAAAAATTCACAAGAATGAATGAACTAAAATGAAAGAGATTTACTTGCCTATATGAAAATACGGTCGATTTTTAAAGTTTAGCCAATTATTGTGACAGTGTATTATCAAAACTAATGATGTTATTATCATTACATTATCATAATTATATAGAGGATATGCAGATTTTTGGTAGGAAAGTTAGCCACCGATTCAAATGATTTTGTTTCTGTGCAGAACTCCTTAGCGAGTTTCTAGCTCACACAAATACAGTCGAATTATACCAACCTGATAAAAACTACTGAGAAAGCTATCATGAAGTTATACACTTGTTAAACTTGATCTAAGACTTGCATGGCAAAGGATAAATTAGAAGGTTTTGCTGCATTTAAAAACTGAAAACTTGCATTTAAAAGATTGGAGTAGTAATAATTAGTCAGTTCTCTTAATACCAAAGAAGATTTTGGACAAAAACTTCCATAGATTATCGAATTTTAACTAATTATTCTTAGAAACTTTCACTTTACGCTTTGGACGTGACAGACAGCATAAAATTTACAAATTTTTGGTTATTTTGATTTTTAAAAAATTACCTGGATGAGTAATTGTCAGCTTGTATTTCCGGTAAAATTTGACTTTATTTCCTAACATTTTTGGATGCGAAAACTTTTACCCGAACATCTTAAAAAGGTTTAGGTGTTAAATTCTTTTCTGTAAAGGCAATTTACACTCCAAAACTTACCCTTAACTGCTACTTAAATACCTTTCCACTGGCATCTTGTCAGATCCGCCCTTTCTCAGTTGCTTACCTCCCATGGGTTCTAATTTGTGACAACAAAATGTAGTTGATTTGTTTTACGAAAAATTGGCTTCAGTCAGTAAAACAAAATTTTTATTTTACATTTTTTCCTGAGATTGAAGTCCAAGTTCTCAATGTGAACGTATCACAAGTCTAGAAAAATCTTATATCTTGTTTTGGTTTGTTTCATTGAAAGCTTTTTACCATTTCGAAGTCTGACGGTTTCAGTGCAGGAAGCAGTTCACACCATAATATTAGTACAGCGGCTAAGCCTCAAAAATAGGCTAAAGTGTGCACTTTTGACTAAAAGCGTGAAACTTCTAGCAATTAATGTTCAAGCTATAAGCTTTAATTTAAGATGCGGAGCCACTTTAGACCTGTGACGTCACAAAAACTGCGATGACGTCATGCGTCATGTTGTTTATTGAAAATTTACTCGATCACAGCACAATTCTGAAGTTTATTATTTATTTCATCATAGACAAGATTATTAGATGTATTATATTTAAACTACTTACTTTATTTGTCTATTTATGGATGTATTTTTTTGCTAGTGTTACTTTGTTTATGCCATCATTTGTCTCTGTCTTCAAATTACATTTAAATAATCAAGCTGGCCAACTCGTGTAGTCCCCTGGGTTATTTTGTGCAGCTTGTACCTGATAAAACTTTAAAAAAGATATGTACTATTTTTCTTTTCTTTTGAAAATATAAGGTAGAAATAAAGCTTTTGTTGGGTAAAGCAATTGCGAAGAATACTTAATATAATGCTAATTTTGAATTATATATCGCACAAAAATGCTTACTTGAAGTCAAAATATCATTTAAATAAAGTGTTTAGCAACTGGATTTTAAACTTTGTAAGTTGACCTTGGTTGACCTTAACAAGCAAAAATATATGTAAAAACGGTTAAAAATGATCAGATAAAAAAAATCCAAATCTAAAATTGTAACTAGTTATTTTGATTTTGAATTCTGAAACATGTTTAATAAATAATAATAATAATAAATATGAATTTATAAAGCGCAAATTATCATGAGAATGTTCAAATATGAAAAGAACACAATTACATATTTTCATTTCGTCTTTGACATAAAAACCTATATAACTTTTTTTAACCGATACGAATTTTTCTGATCAAAACAACTGTAACAGAAAAAGTAAGAGAGGCCTTATTTATTTTGAGCCATCGTTTTCAAAATTGATTTTGTACCTTGAAGTAATCGTCCCGTTATGTTTCATAAATTGCTTGACAGTCAACAACAATTTCCGAGACCTTCCTTTCTCCCATTCTGAATTGGAAGGATTTTACCTACATGGGAAATACAAAAATCGTTAGTATATTTCAGTCATCACTGATATTGTGCTGTTGTAGATAACCTAAAATTTCTTCACTGCCTGATCATGATTAATTCACAAGATTGGGTCTCTTTTTCAACATACCGTGGTCGGGAACCTTAGAGTAGCAGCTAGCCTTTCTTCGTGACTGATACTTGCTTGCATAAAGGTGTTTCCTCTGAATACATGGAGCGATATTTGCCAAAACCAAATCTAACTGAGCGGGATCGAGGCGATGAAAGTGACGAAAAGTTCAATGTCCTCCAGTTGTAGCTCCCTTAAAAGGTCAGCATAAACGCCTTGATGTTGCCGTCTTTTTATCCAACTCTTAGTCTAGCATTTTCTTCGCTTTTTTATGATCTTTTTCTTTATCGAAGTCGCACAAAAGAGGTGCAATGTTCAGCAAAATGTTGGCTGCCAGAAGTTGACCAGTGCACAGCCGCCATCTTTGTTTGTTTGTTGCTGCTTCAGCAGACAGTCATGTGTCTTGTTTAGGAAATCTGATTGGTCAGCCTTTTAAATCAGTCGAGTAAAATTTCTCACGACGTCCGCAAACATTGCAATTTTCGCCACTCGTGGATAAAAAAAATCAAAGACAACAGATAATCGGCGCTTCGCCACGTGAGGCGAGCAAAAGAGCAAAATTCCACCGCAGACGTTGAGATATTTGCCTTGCGTGGCAGTTTTCTCAAACACACGCATGGCAGTTTTCTCATCGTGTGCGGCGGGCTTTAAAGGTATGTCATTATACTACTGTTCCCAATTGCTGGTTTGCCTCTGGACTACTAGATAACTTTGACACTTAATTAAGGCTGATCATGAATGTAAGGGTGCTTGCAATAGCGAATGCTTTCAAATGATAGATAGTGGTACACAATATGTCATTAAAATGAAATAGGCTATTCATATCAAATGGCTCAACCGGTCATAAATAAAATAAATAGATTTTTAACTCAGTTTATTACCACACTGACAATCAGGTGTTGTCCCTTGAAACACGTCTGTTAAAAATGAATGAGAAGTTCACTGTTTTCTGCGTTATAAATATGATGTTATTGTTGTGAATGTGTTGTTATTTTTTCATAAATGCACAGAAAACAATATAAAACTGGAGTAAAATATAATTTAATCAAAAAGTGTCCAATTGTCTCTGTATTCTACTTTTACACGGAAAGGTACAATTCGAAGAACAAGTGAACTTCAAAGATCTTCTGAAGTATATTACAGAAGCAGATGCAATACCCCCATTGGATTTTCAATACCCATTAACAATCCAGTTCTACGAGCAAGAAATGGGTAATACACGCCTACCTCATGCATCCACTTGTGGCTATGTGTACAATGTTGGTACCCAAATGCATTACATACACGCTAGACTGTGTCAACACACGCTAGGAGAATGTGCAATTTACATGCACCTTTGGGTTAACTTTTCTTTGCACACGCAGTGATTTGGATTTTGAAGACACGCTCCTGATGGTAAAATGCATGCTTTTTGCGGAGCGTAATTCACGATAGAAGTGACTCTGAAGAATGTTCCTCGCAAAGCGGCCTACGTTGGCACCTCGCTGGATGCTGTAACT
>JAOCNB020086589.1:5000-11997 GCA_026546465.2 Palythoa caribaeorum | reverse complement strand
TGAGATCGATTGAAAGCGACCGTTGGAAATCAAATTTGAATGACGTAGACTCGAACTCCTTGAATGGGCCGCCTGTGATTGTATCGAGGCATATCAAGCGGGACACTATGAGGTTCCTATACAAAGTATAGCAAAGTCTCCTATACTCAAAATGGCGTCTCGTTTTTCGGAACTGTTAAATCTTTAGTGTATTACTGGCCAGATTTAGCTCTAAACATCTTAAAGAGTCCGCAAGCTTGAAGGTAAAGTGTAATAAAACATTGAAGTTGATTATTTGATGTCTAGTTTTTAGGATTTAGTTGCTAAAGTGAAACATTTGACTTGCATGAGGCACAACTTCTTCATCTTCATCTTTAAACGTTTGTCAACTTTGTGATAAAGTTTCGATTGTATTGTCAATAATTTGGGATCGAAATAAAAAGCATTTTAACTAATAAAAATCTGATTAGGTGACTGCTTAAACTTTGAGCTTTTGTTTTTGTTTTCAACTCATTCAGAATTGTTTTTTCCATTTTTCAAATGCTTTCGAGAACTTCTGAACATTTACCCTGAAAACATAAAAACTAGCAATTTCAAACTCTTACATATAGCAATTCTCAACCTGAATGATATTAAAAAGCAGCTTCATGCAGTCACTAGAAAATTCTACTTGGATTAGTTTTTGGTGTGGTAAAAATTACATGGAAATATTTGCGGTTCGATTATACTGTAGAAATATAATCTTGAACATTCTTGTTCCAATGGTATCTCTCTATGTTAAAAATAATATATTCAAAATAGTGTAAATTGTTTTGTGTGATCGTCCAGGGTTAATGTTGTCCTGAAAAAGGGCTGTTGTTGGTAAAAGTGACTGACGTTTTGACAACCTGTGCAGAAATCATTTTCACACTATCAACAACAGTAATTCTCAGCACCACACTAACCTGGACAATCGCACAACATGCGTATGATTTATTATTTCTTCTGCAGCTGGATACAAACCATTTACAGTTTTATGCAGTATTATGTCTTGCTAAACCTAAATTTTGGCTTTAACAGTTCTGTTATCTTCAGTTTTAACAATTTCTTTAAAAAATTACTTTATGCCATCAAAGTACACATGGTAACATCAAACTAGAGGTAGAGTCAAATATTTATGTTTGTCTCAAACCTTTTTTAAAATTTGTGTTCAAATACAAAATTGCAGATTTCTAAAAATAACTGACAATTAACCCATACTGCTTAACCCTGTTTCTGCATGATAAATCAAGAAAATGTTTCAACTTTCAAACTGTTCCAAGGCTGAAATCCCATAAAGTGACCATTCATTTTGTTTGTCTCCAAAATGGAGATTCAGAAAATGTGTATTGCATTATTTACAGAGTTCAGAAATTTGGCAGTTTTTGGAAATTTGACAACATGCAGACTACTGAAAACTCGGCATTCCAAGTAAAAAGGAAATACAGTAGCTGAAAGGGTGTTCATCAATGGGTTAATTTTCACTTGACGTTATAGCATTCATGTTTGTGCACAAAACAAAAGAAATCAAAATTCTTATATTCAAGGTCACCAACATGGCTGCTATGTCTTTGGGGTCTCAAGGGATGGAGTGAAAACAAGCAATAAAATTAATACAATTATCTATGGTCAGATATTTAATTAAATTTAGTATAATAATTATTATGATTTGTACCGCACTTATATGCAATGACGTTATGATACGACCTTCACAGTTATGAACACAATTTAACTAATAGACCAGTTTCGCATTCCTAGTTGCCGCTGAATTAAATAACTGCAGATTCCTTTTGCACAGTGTTAGCCTCGTTTTGTTGTTAAATATTCAAAAATATTAGTGCGAGAGAGTGAGAGATCACACCTTCAGCAATACACGCAGTTGTGAGAAGTGTAAATTAAAGTACATTGGCATTTGGGAATATTTACTTCACAGTTAGGCTAACACTGTGCAATAGGAATCTGCAGTCATTTAAATCAGCGGCAACTAGGAATGTGAAACTGGTCTATTGCAAAAGAGAAGCCTGAAAAAAATAAAGGCTTCAATGGGATTCGAACCCGTGACCTCTGTGATACTGGTGCAGTGCTCTAACCAACTGAGCTATGAAGCCACATCTGTTGGGAGATGGTCAATTTTAGTGGGTCCATCTATGCCAGTATTTGTTATACAATAATTATTATGATTTGTACCTTGTTATATATGCAATATAATGACATTATGATACGACCTTCATGGTTATGAATACAATTTAAGTAATTGTGAAAGAGAAGCCTGAAAAGAATTTAGTCTTTAATGGGATTGAAACCCGTGACCTAAGTATTAGGCTTAGTATTAAATTAAGCTGCCTCTGTAACACTGTGTTAATACATGTGCTCTATAAAAGGTAGAGTATAATTCTACTAAAAGAGAATGAAGAAAATGTCAGGATAATAAAGTTTTCAATCATCAGTATTTGAGAAAACACTAATAAGATATTATATTAATCAGTAAAAAGTGAATCAGTAATGTAAAACCTCTCTGAAGACACCATCTTCAAATTCAAAATTTTTTGGTCATATTAAAATATTTAATTCCCTAGCTGTCCCTTGAATCAACAATAAGAACAGACCAATTTAATTTCCAAGATCAGAGCCTGGGGAATAAAAATAAAACATCCAACACAATATATAGTTGGTAATTAAATATGACTTCCTAAAATGATTAACAATTCATGAAATGATTAGGAAAGCGAAACTTGCCATTGTGGTCTGCTGGATGGATTTAAAAACCCAATGAAACACAAGTTCTAAAAACACATATTGTGTTTCAACAAATTTAAAATACATGTGCAAAATATAATCTGCAAATTTAATTTTATAGACCAAAACATTAGTATGTACAACAACATTACCAATGTCATTGGTGATGGGGGGTTAACACCACACATACTGCAATCTAATCAAATGCAACTCTTCTAGGTCATACGACTCAACAAGACAAGAAACAAATATTTCTCTCATATCTTTGCAATTATTATACTTCACAACCTTTAAATAATTTGGATCATACATAATTTAAATCTAGCTATCTCCTGAAACTTTTTAAAATGGTTTTGTCAAAGCAAATATACAAGTTTTAAAATTACACAGAACTCACAAAATTATTTCCTGTTGTGTAAAGCAGACAAAATTTGCTGACAACTTACCTGAAGTATATAAAGATGCATGGCGGCAGAAATCAAGTGAACTTTCATTTCACAGCAAGCTTTGGTTTATTCCTTTTTCCAAGTCTACTTTGCATCAATTCTGTGTTTATTTAGATGCACCACTAGCTGTTGCATAAATATGTACATCCAAAACAAACATATGTCTCTGGATGCAAACCAGCTACCCTAGATTCACATATCATTGTGTGTTTAATTTATATATATTATAAAATCGTTCGTTGATGATGGATTCTGGTGAACATAAATACCAATACTGTATAGTATTTGGCATTGTTGAATATATAATTTAAAATTATACATGGGAATGAATATGATTGATAAATGGTACTCACCAACTTTTTTTCCAAATAATATCTGACCATGCTCCTTTGAAACAGCTTCATCTGCTCCAGCCTCATCAGCAAACTGCACAAAACCAAAGTTTTTATGAATCGAAACTCCAGTAACTTTACCATATTGCATGAAAATCTTTTCAACGTCTCGACGAGACATCTTGTTAGTTGGCAGATTTCCAATAAATATGCGACAGCGCAGAGAGCATGGGTCATCATTGTTAGTTTCAGTTCCTGCATTTGTCTCTGTCAAGCTGGCATTGCATGGGAAATTCATACTATATATGGAAATGATCAAAACAAATTACTCAAACACCTTTATAGTTACACACATATTTATATATTATATATATCTATTATATTTCCAACCTAGATATTGGTTCACTCAATCTCGGTTATCAGCTCATATACCGAATGACCTTATATGGAAAGTGTTGCCTGAAGCTGAAATATTTGTGTAGGAGGCAAAGCTGAGAAAATTTTAAGTATTGAAGGTTTCAGAAAGCTCATTAAATTTAATAAAACAATTATTCCATTCGCCCTTGTTGGATATGAGATGATTTATAGCCAACTCACAACTCGACGACGCTTCGCGCCTCGTTAATTGGCTTTACATCTCATATCCAACGCGCGCTCCTGGAATAATTGTATCAGTCTCCGCTTGTCGGCGTTACAACTGAAGAATCTATGGAAACCGGGCATGTTTTTTCAGGTTTTAATTAAATGATTTTTACTTAAGGTAAATTTCCACTTTATTGAGCGGAAATTAATTAGATCTCAAACAGAAAAAGCAATCGCGTTTTATGATGATGTGATCACGTGATCCTTTAAAGTATATACCTCCAAATAAGGCATGCTTTTTCTACTTTTCTACAATTTCAAAGTGTCCGTGAATGTATTTCTTTCATTTAAAGTATCTGTCAAAAATAAGATGTAATATGTACACAAGGTTTACCTGGCCGATTGCTTTCGCTTTGCAAGAGCGGCGCTTTCTGGACGTTGTTTAGAATCACCTACAATGTACGGCTTTGTCAACAGAGCTTTGCAAGAGTTGATCACCGTTGAGTATGGACACGAGAAATGGCTAGAGCTTCTGTAAGTTATCCTATTTCTTAGATTTGTTGACCTCACTTCATGCATGGAGATTGAAGTTAGTGCTGGGATATACAGCAGCTGTTTCGCTGTCTTCATTTTGTCTCTAAATCATGTTCACGTAAGGTTATTCTACTCAGAAAAGATTTGAGACAGTCATGTTTATCTCTCTGCAGGAAGACGGCCAATTTCAGTCACATTCTTGGCGAATCGGGAGAGTTTCATGAACGGCGAATCTATGACGATCAAAACACATTTCACCTTTTGAATATTGCAGCAGATGTTTTGGGTTAGTGGCCAATATTTTCTGTAAACATTTAGCGTACTTGTGGCGGCTACATTTTGTTTGCTATATCGCACACGGCTTTAAAAGCTGGAAGCTCGTGTCTTGAAGTACTCATATTGTTTATTCAGTTTAAGAAACTATTTTTTTAAAATAACTTATTTTCGTTCTAATTTTCTGCTTAGAATAAGAGTATCTTTCCTGGCTATCGTTCACGTCGAACATGTCAAATTTTTGTTCCATCGACACTCGCCGGGCTCGAAATTCTTCATTTCATAAAATCGTAGAAGATCCCCCGGAAGCCAAAAATCTTACCGGAAAAACTTGATTAATATTTCATTATTCTTTCCTTCCCTTTCTTCTTTTTGATAAAGACCGTTTCAATTAAATTCAATACTCGTTTGTGAAGTACTGTTATATATTGTCTTTCAAATTTATCCTTGGTTCAATTTTTATTTTCCACTATTCTAGTTTACTGAAATTATCCCGGCCTGTTTCCATGGACTATCAAAATCTGAACAATATTTTATAAACACCATAATTTACATCGAGGTGAGAACCTGAGTGGGAGGGGGTACTCACCCTATGTTACGGTAGGGGACCGGAGTGCTGCCAGAGCTCTCAAACCCAGACCCCTTTATATATCCTATTTGAGATTTTTAAGTAATAGTCCGAGTAAAAACTAGGGTACCTCCCATTGTTCTATGGCATTTCGCTTTTCCCACACCAGAATATTTAGATTTTCATACTGAGAATACAACAACCAGTGTAGAACTGTTTCTTTTGTGCTATAATAATTTATCCAATCATAAGACTCGAAAACAAAAGCCAAGAAAACCTTTTAATTTTTAATGTTCCCCACATGGCATTTTTCTTAAATTTAAAATCAAAAATGTTTCAACTAGAAGGGAATGAATGAGTGAACTAGATAGAAAGAAATTAGCCTATTTATGAAGATATGGTAGATTTTCAGAGCTTAGTCAATGAGATTAATGAGTTTAACAATATCGCAATTAGCACCTTTCTACATCCCACTGCCGTTGACCTGCCTAGTTCTTACTTGGATCATTACTTGATATAAAATCACACCCAGTTTATGATACAAATAAGTAATTGTTTAATTTGCAATGTATATTTTGACATATCTTGTGAATCTCATTTTATTGGGTGTACGACGTGATAAAAATTACTCCTGGCCAATTTCCAGGTTACACAAATGCTCCAAGACACGGATGTAGCAAGTGCAGCACAATTTGAAATTCTGTTTTCTGAGCATCAGAAGTACTACCCAGTTTGTGATGGCTGAACGAGCTAAATGACTGTATATCCTGTTTAAAAATTGCAGGTGCCATATGGCGCCTGTGATAGGGAAAGGGTTAGATATTAGCCATATGGATAGATCAGAGGTAAAACTTTTTGGGGAGTCAGGTTGGTGTAGCGGTCATCACTCGCGCCTCTCACCTCTACGACCCGGGTTCGACTCCCGGGCTCCACACCTGAGCTGAGATTTGTCGATCTCAATCTGACTCCGAGGGTTTTTCTCCGGGAACTCCGGTTTTCCTCCCTCAGCGAAAATCGACTCCCAGTTTATTCCATCTGGCTGTGGTGCTGTGCTCTGAGGTGGTGTATAGCAGCTGTAATTGTGTATATGTCTGTAACCCTTGTATGTGTGTTATGAGTGCACCTTTAAAATGCTTGCGGTCTGACTTCGTTGAGCCGCGTCCTCGCAATTCAGCCCCTGGCTACAAGGAGGGCGATTAGCAAGGCCAATTTATTTATTTATTAACATAAGTTAGAAAAAGCAATGGTTCTAAGTTCAAAAATATAAAGATTTTTTTATTTTCAAAAGTACGATTGCCGAGTATGTATTGATATAAAATTATATCTTTTGTTTGTGTTGTTTCTGCTTTTAGAGTTGAGGAATACATTGCTTGTGGCAGAGACAAATTTATAGTTGACCCAGATCCGAACCAACTGTATACAAAACGCAAGGCTAGGGAATGTTCTATATCTTTGGCTGATGTGTCAACTCAGAATAATACAGGTACCCAAGTAAAATACCCAACTAGTGGCTGGGAAAAATCTTTAGA
>JAOCNB020086564.1:0-11998 GCA_026546465.2 Palythoa caribaeorum | reverse complement strand
ATCACACCCGTTTGTTTACATGCTGGTATCACATCTTTCAGTCGCATTAAAAAAATTTTTAAAATAGAAACTGGTTTCATTGCAACTTTGATGTTAAATGTTTTTGTAAAATTCGTCTTAGTTTTTCCGTCGCGCCTTCAAGATATTGCGGGACCGCCAAACCTTTAAATTCTTTCTCATTTTCTGAGATGTTTCTAGTTGTTTCGCAATTTTTCTTTTTCTTGACTTTCTTCCAAATTTTAATTGAATATCCATTAGAGTTCAGAGAATGTGTAATGTGTTGCTTTAAACTCGTTTCATCTGAGCCGACCAAAAAAGCTCTAGTGTACAATGAACTGATGTTTTCTGTTGTATAGGATGATGTGACAAGAAATTCAAATATCGGTCAGATTTTTAAATACAAACTTTTAACTGCTGGAGAAACATATTTTTTAGAGTATAAAACTACCCAGCAGCATATCACCAATTTTAAATTTTATAATTGTCATTGATAACTAATAATAACTGATAGCCCACGTGCGAATTACGCTCCTTTGCTCACAAACAAAGCCCACAAGACGAGGCCAAGTTCTAACTTCTGAGACATTTACTGTATTTTTAAGAACTTGGCCTCGACTTGATGGTTTTGCTTGTAAACAGTGGAGCGTAGTCCAGAAACGGCTTATTACGCGAACCCTATTATGTTTCAAGTTCATTAGACTAAGTTAGTAAGCTGATACAAGTAAAACGTTTTATAAAAGCGATATTGTGCCACCGTCAGTCTGCAAACAATGCACGCCATGTAATCCCATCCACACGCTCCCTCTGGAAAAAAATCCATTTAGCAAGAGATCTTTAAATTACGCTCACAGTTTATTGCAGGTATCAATCAATCAATTAATCAATCAATCGAGGCAAGTTTATTTTATTCTACTTAAATTGATTAAAATGTTATTATATCATTATTTTTGTTGAAAGCTTCAAGAGGATCAGAGGAAAGTCGAAACGGACGTTGCAGTCACTGATATTCGAACCAGTCATCCATCTCAGAAGGCAGCGCACTTTTAACTGTACTTCACCTATTTCTTGAAAACAAAATGAGAGTGTTTCAGGGATACCGTAACTAGCTTACCTTCCTCGAAGTTTACGAAGAAAGTATCTGAGCCTTTTTGCTGCGTCTCTGTTACCATATGTATCAAACGAAGCAGACATAGTCACTCGACCTTCAAAAAAGTGAAAATAATTTAAATTCTAAATTTGTTTCTTTTATTTGCTCACTATACCAAAATGATTAAGAATTGTATTATTTTGCTTTTTATTACAACGGTACAGTATTGCACTGTGTTGAATTGCTCTAAATTGTATATTGTGTTTTGTCCCATGCCGTAATAACAGCAGCCAATCAGCGAGCTTGAAAGTCATGCTGTATTTCTCTGTATTCATGCATCAACGAGCTGTATTAACACTTTCAACCCCTTGCAAATTATCAATATCTAACTTCTCCTTACATAACTTAAACAAAATAATATAACTGGTAACAAGAAATATGAATTGATCAAGTGGAATAAGCTGGGGAAGTTGAAAGGCCAAATTCTTCCAAACTCGTTATAAATAAAGAGTGTTTGGAGCTCCGTTGGGAGATTTGACCAAAACATCATTTGTCGTGTCAGGGGATAAAAGATTTAAACGGTTTAAACTTCCTTATACTCTAAATAAATGAGGCCAATATCCAGCCATCTTGACGGAACAAGCTTGTTCAATAAAGAATTTGACTTTACTACTACTGTTTTCCGTAAAACAAAAACGCTTCCATGTCTTCATATCACTTTGCGTTTTAATTTTTGTACTTGTTGGTTTTTGTCGACGAATAAATTTACTCGTCTCTGTTTTCTTTGTTTTGACTGACTTCTTCCCCCTTTTGCGACTCCATTGCCCAAAACTTAATTTGTAATTCCGCTCCTTGCAACAAAACAAGCAATCCCGAGTGGGCAAGATGGGCCTATCTTGCCCACTTGTGTAAGCAATCGGAATACTGAATTCGCTTCATCTTGCCCGCTCACCGAGCCTGCCATATAATGATGTATTGAATCGTAGTGTACTGTACTGTATTGTATTGTACTGTACTGGAATGTATTGTATTGTACTGTATTGGATTGCATTGTATTGTAATGTAATACTGTTGTTCTGTATTTAGATTCCTATACTTGTTGTAAGTAATAAGTAATCAGTTTGTTGAATTACAGTCGTGCTAGCGTAAAACAATCTGTCAAATATATATGATATCGACAATTTCGGTGAACACTTAATTCGTACTCACCGGTTTGCTGACTGACAACGACCACGTTGATACCACGTCGCTGTTTTGCTTTCTGTATTCCATTGATCCAAATGAAGGCTTTTCCACATCCGTGATGTTTTCCTGGGTCTTCACAGCCTTCGCTTCGAATCTCATATTTGATACCACCTGCGCAGACAATACTTTTCTAATGAGCAAAATTGTTTTAATAAGCGCAAACAATGCTGATTACAGTTGGATCTTTTCTCTGTTTTCCTTAGAGTTTATATGCAGTTTTCGGTAATAATGGTTAACGATAAGTTAAAGCCCAGGTCCCGGTCCCTCAAAACTCCGATTAACTAAACCCTGAGTTAAGACAAAATTAAAAGAGCAATTTTTCACATATAAAGTTTTGTGTTGCCTCTAAGATACTGTTCAGTTTTACCACTAAAACAATCACGCTAATCCAAAAATTTCAAAGCAAACTATAGAAGGTAGGAAACAGGAACATGGATCAAAGTTTAATTCTGGGTTAGCACTAATCGGGGTTTTGAGGAACTGGGCCCAGGTATCAACAGACCATTTCACAGTTCCTGAAAGGTAACCAAGCCTCTACATGAAATTGAGGCGAATGTTGACCTAGCACAGTTAGAGAAGTGGAAATAGTTATCAAAAGAACGAAATGCATTAGCATCAGTGTAGATTGTTTCCACTTCTCTAACTGTGCGAGGTCAACCTTCAACTTGGTTTCATGTAGAAGCTTGGTTACCTTTCAGGAATTGTGAAATGGTCTATTCATAACTTGTTGGAGTTTGATCGTCCGGGTGTGTTTTCCTGAAAAGGACTGTGTAAATGACATTGACTGACATTTCGACAATCACCTTCGATGACTACTGAAGTCGAAACGTCAATAAATGTCATCCACATTAGATCTTCACAGGACCACAAACACTCCCCGAAGACCAAACTTTTGTTTGTCTGCCAGATCAAAATAAGCGCTCACCCAGTCTTGGGAATCCAAGTGGCACAGACATAGATAGTACCGAGGGTTTTTTATTGCGGGGAGCTTGGCGAATACGAATCCACTTTCGCCGCCCTCCGATGGGGAAAACAGCAATGAATGAACTTCCATAACCAGTGAGAACCTTCCGTGCTCCAAAAGATCTTAAAACTCGAAGAGCAGGTTTGATGTATTTTGATCCATCACCTTGAACGGCAATGATAACAACCTTGTTGACTGTGCGACTTTTTCTGAAAACAAAAAATGATTTAAATTAAAATCGATCTGCCAACACAGTGCTCTGTCGGGAGTTGAGCAAATATACAGCCATGAATATGACTATATTTGGAACGGTAATTGAGCTGGGTCATATAAAGCCGAATTGTGTACGAAACAAGGATTGATTTCAGAACATTTTAGAAGCTTAAGTTCCTTAAAAATGGCGTCAAACTGACATTTAATTTTGGTCTTGGTCAAAATTAAACTACATATAGATAAACTATGGTTAAATAGTAGAGACCAAGCTAATTTAGAAGAAGGAAACGTTCATCCTTTGTTTACCCTTTAGAGTTTTGTTGGTGCCACTTGAAAATCAAATATTCCACACACAAGTGAAAAACAAAACGAGCAGTAACCATAGTAATAATATAGTTATTCTAGACTCAGCGATTTTTAAAAACACGCACGGAGCAAAACAATTGATCTTTCGTCAGTTCCTGTCACAAAATTCAGGTTATTCTAATTTGCAGAAATTTCTTCCTCTTTCGCCCAAAAACTTGTCAAATCATAAAATACCCCAAATTTATGTCCTGCACAATAATTTGATAGGTGAACCATAACAAAAAACAGACATTAACAACCTCTCTGTTACCCTTTTTTGGTTATTTACAATTAATTATATTTTTATAAAAAGTAGAAGGGTACTGGCAACCCGAAATAACCATAGGGTTAAAACCGCCAGGTTACCAGTTGTATTTATGACACATTGCAAGATACAGTCGGGTACACACATAAACAGACACATACGAATTAGCAGATCTGCCAATAAACACAAGAAATATAAAGGAAGAATATTGTTTTGCGTACCTTCCGTGGATGGAGAGTAAGAACTCTCCTAGTTCTTTCCCTGAGGACCGTCGACCATACGTGTCAAAAGATCGAGACATCAAAACTCGCCCTGTTAAAAACATGTTTCCTAGTTTAGCTTTTGATATTATATACTGAACAACTAACAAAAAGAAACGTATTTATTATAAAAAAAACCCAGTGTCTTATAGGGTTTTCTGCCACTGAGAAATGTCGTATCTAAACACACGTAAAAATACGATAATTTTACGCGTGTAAATCTCACTTTTCAGCCAATCAGTGACCTTGATTTTCCAAAAATTTTCAAAACACGCGAAATAACTTCGCTGTGCTTACTTGTGAGATACCAATTTGAATACTCGAAAATAAATTCCATATCTCCGCGTGCCTATGTATTATCTTCTATATATTAGCCATTATTATCTGCAATAAACATTTTCGGCATTGTAGGAGAGTGCTCAATGTTGAGGCTGAGTTTTTTAAAACAGTGAAACGTTAAAAGGCTAAAATCTTCTAAAATCTCAAGTAAAAACTCGATGGCGATCGTTAGTTCAAACGAAAAGGGGAGATAAGGTTTTGTCGATAGTGAAAAATTGGGAAAACGTTTCAGAACTAGCACCAAATCGTCCTTCCTTATTAAGCAAAAGTTCAGCTTTTGTTGGCTTACGGTTTGATGTTAGTCTGTCAAACATTAACTTCAAAATTAGTTTTCAATATTACTAACTCCCCTTCCCAATGCCTAATTCCTCTAGAAAACACAAACTTTAACACTCATCATTTCCCTTTAAATCTTTCTCAAAAATATTCGTAAACTTTTGCTCATATTAATATTCCATTCAATGATCGAGATTTGAAAATTTCAAAATACAAACACTGAAAGAAGTAATCCAAATTGTGGCAAAGACTAGCTAAATCCTTTTACGAGCCAAAGTGGCTCATTGGAGCCAGTGCTTATCTTCGGCCTTTCTGTATGCTTAGCGGATTAGAGTCATTGACTCCAATTCCTTTAGTAATAACGACAGTAGTAATAGTAATAGTAATAGTAATAGTAATAGTAATAGCAATAATAATATTAATATTGAATGTAAACTTATCAAATTTTTTAGCTTACAAACAATGAACCAAATTGGGATACCATTTATACCATAAACGGCAATCGATAGACCATTTCCACGTGCCGGTCACGTACCTAGATACCACATAGCAACAAGCAGCTCGTGAGCAAGCTAACCAGTGCTTTCACGTGTGGAAAGATGCAAAGCTAAAGAGACGAGTGTTTATAGATTCAACAACGCTTTGAAGGTAAGTATGAGAAGGACAAAAAGCCAACAAAATTAGAAAATCAACCCGGTTTATTGTATCGTATTTGATAAGGTTCGGTTAATTTTTTTTTTAGATTTTGGTACCAAAACGTTGATGATTCTGTAATTGCTCATCGCTTCGCTTTGATTCTTTCTACACGTGAAAGCACTGGTTAGCTTACTCACCAGTTGCGTGCTGCTACTTGGTATCTGGTCACGGGACCAGCTCCTGCAAAGGGACTATTTCCTCAAATTGTTATTATCCGAGGCCCAAAAACTGCTATTAGCAGGTGGGATGCTGTAGCTTTCGAGTATACTCGCAGTATCATTTACGGTCCCCCGGCGGGGGAGGGATGGGGTACTTGCCCATATGAGGTATACGGGTACGTCCCGCCCTATATAGGGTATGGTTCTTGAGCTCTGGCTGTCTGGGATAGGGTATCATCATATTTGCCTGAGGTCTGCGATAGGGTATCTAATTTGGCATGGGTTAGGGATCTAATTGTCTGGGATAGGGTACAGTTTCTGGTGTTGAGAGAGTTGTGATAATATCTATGGCATTAACAAACCGACCGGCACAGATGTGACGCCAGTCCAATAAGCTAGCACGCTAATCGAATGGTACAGTTACGCAGCTTTTAACGTATGTTTTAGGGTATGGTTTCTCTCTTAAAGGTCTGGGGTAGGGTATCAATTTTAAACATTAGTTAATAGGTCTGGGATAGGGTCAGGGTTTTAGGCTTAGGGCGGCACGCCCCTACCCAAAGATTACTAGAGTATTCAATGAAAAGGCGGTTACGAACCAAGATGGCTATATTGGAAGCAATTTCGAGTAATGATTTAAACCAAAAGCCAAAATGAAACGCTGTACCACAGAAATACTTTCAATTTTATGATAAAAATTTGAGACATATAGAAGTGTTGGTTGCTTTGACCAAGTCGACAAAAATTTGTGATTAATAATTTTTTATTTAGAGAAAACAAATATATGTCGGCTGTATTTGAACGGTTTATCTTTTTTCACTAAGGTGCTAAAAGGAAAGGTTTTTTATAGTATTTGCGCAGCTGTCACTGAAGTATAATATATCGATCACCATTCGGTACACGCTTTTTTTAAGAACAACTTTATAAGAACAACGAGGCTCAAAATTGCCAAAATTTAAAAACAATTAAAGAATAAGCTCAGGCTGAGGCTTGATAACTTGGAGAGTTTTTGTGGTAGAAAATTGACCCTAAACTTAGCGATATACCATAAAACACAAAAAGATTCATTGTAAAGACTGCTCAAACAATGAAGGTAGTTCGCCTCTAAATTCAGCCGTACAATACATGTGTGGCGCAAGGCGTTTCGTTTTCCAATGGCAATACCTTGTTTTGTTTTGTTTTTTCTTCAATAAAAACCGCTCACAGAAATAAGAACAATTTAAGAACAAATCGAGGCTGACAACAATGAGCCTCAGCAAAGTTTCCTGGTTCTTATAAAAAAAAGCGTGTAATCAACATATGATTGGTGATGTCGCGACTGAAGTTTTAAAAAAATGTGCCATTTTTTAGTCTTTTACTGAATCGATCATAGGAATATTCAAGTCTTGGTATAGTTCTTAAGTTTCCATAGAATAATTTTAATGCAAATGTAGTTATCTCTCTCCATATTTATTTTCTATATCTTAATAAACCTCCTTTTCTTAATCTCTTTTCTATGTCGATAGTCTCCGATTTTAAGTATTCAAAAATTAGCGTTGTCGTAGTTGCAGAAGAATGTTTTGGGAAACTTCCCTAGATTACAGATTAGCGAATTAGAACACATTTCTGCCTTAAAAATAAAGTAATATCTTACAAGAAATAAATTTTTCTATCATTATTTTGAGTCATGATACTAAGGTATACTATCTTTGAACGATTAATAAGATTTCAAAATACTGCGCGTGGAAAATCTGAATAAAAGTTTGCATTTTAGTTACGCGGTATGGCCAATGCGATCTTAAAACAATTATAGTTATCATTATAAATAATACTAAAGACACACCTGTAGTATATGCGAAGGTACATTTCAATTACAGCAGTTACCGAAGTGACTCTAAAACATTCTTATGAAATAAGAATATCATTAATTGCCAAGGTTATATCAAGCGTATAGCTTCAAAATTTGGTTTAATTGGGTGAGTCAATTGCGTTGCGATTTATTCTGTATTCATTTAAAAGTAAGCTAAGTTTTTACGAAAATACTTTTAATTATTAGAACTGTCGGTGATAAATCCAAGCGAAATTATTTAAAAGATGATAACTGTGAAAAAACAGCATCGGTTCTTTTAATCTTATACAAAGTTCTTTGTAATGTTAATACATTGGCGCGTTTCATTCTTTTCAAAATAAGACCAAGGCAGGCACAAATTCGCAATTTCACAAACGCTGAACAATTTTCACAACTGTAAAGATTTGCCAATTTTTTCTGAGTCTGCCACAAAATTAAAGCGTAAAGCCGGCTTTTTCCAGCTCTGAAAAACGTTGAAACGAAATTTTGTCCGTGTGTTAGATAACCATGCAGCTGAAAGCTTTATTTTATTTTGTGGTCAAAAATTTTAATTAAAATTATTTGTACAAGATGACGGCATGCGAAAACTCCCTAAAACTGAAAGGGCGACCGCTAGCTACTTTTCAACTGAAAGCTTAAGAGCTGATTTACTTTCTGTTATCATTAACCAAACAACGGGAAATATATTTTGTATGTGACACTCGTATAGTATTTACACAAGCCGGCACCCCGTTTCTCGAAAAAAAAAATTATTCGTTGGCTAAAAAAATAAATAAAAATTCGCGGACCGACGATTTATGTAATATTTCGGATTTCTAAAAAGAAAAACGACAGGTGAATATAACTTCGGGAGAGTGGCTATTAATATATTTTGATGTTGAAGAAAACAGACACTGATCAAGAATAATTTCAAATCTTTGGTTTGATATCGGAAAAATTTGATCTCAGATATTGTTTACATTCTCAACGCCAGCATTGGAAAATACTAACTCAGAGTTAGGCTCGATAACATAGGTGAAGCGTAACAGAAGAGTTGAAATTCTTTGCAGAAATTCGAATCTTGTCACTGCTATTTAGACTAAAGCTAACGCAAGTATATAAACCTGATTAAAAATAGCTTACGTTCGGTGTTGGCCAGTTGGCGATGAAAACGAGTCCAATGACGCTCAGCAAGCCGAAGCCCAACGAAATGTTGTTGAGAATTCGTGCACATCTGTGCTCGGCCTCAAGAAGGGAGTCAAACTGTAGATAACGCACACACAAGTTAAATGTGGCCCAGAAAGCACCAAACTCGAATAACAAGGCGAAGATATTTCGTTCGGGGCTTGTTGCACCAGTGTGGCTAACACTTGGTATGTACGGATAGAGATGGCCCTTTTGAACAGCCAGGGAATAACACAGAATAATAGTAGCAACCGTATAAAAACCCCACAGTATTGGCGAAAAGCCGAGGCCGCGAGTAAAACTGACAGCCATTTGACCTTTCTACACGAAAGCTGCTTGAACTATCTGACACGAACGCGCGTACTTGCATTATTCATACATGCATAAATTTATCTTAAATTGAAAAAAGATATACACTGTTTGACTTGGTTGACGTTTACGAACAAAAGTCAAGAGCGAAATGAATAGCCGGGTGCATGATTATTACTGCGTAGGCTTTTCCGATGATGATTCAAATTAAATATGTGTTGGAAATTTGTACGAAAAAAAACTTAGGTCAAAAACCACAACATTGAGTTTAAAAGATCCGGCATATCTGGTTGAACGATATATAATCGGCAACCACTAAATTTTTCTCGTTCTCTAACCTCTAGTTTAACAGTAAACAAGTAGTGATAATTTACGAATAAAACAATATCATTTATTCAAAGACTTTTATTGTAACAAATTGATGACAAATTCGAACATTGGACATCCAGAAAGTCGGTTCGCACTTATATTTTAGTCAATGTGTGTTTGTCAATCATAAACAATGAATATATGTCTATGAAGACAAAGCAATAACAAATTGAGTATTTTATTTCAGAAAATTAAAGAACAGTAAAAAATTATGGTTTTGCGGGTCGTTTAATTGGTATTGTTGAAAAGCCTATAATTAGTTTTAAAAAAATATTTTTTTTTTCAGTCTTGGTAAGAAACTTAATAAAATAAAAATAAATGGCAATCTATCGAAAACGTATAATTCAATAATGATTTATGACTTTACGTTATATTCAATATGCTGATCAAGATTGTGCATTCCGTGTGATATTTTGTACATCTCTTGTGTAAAAACCAACAAAGATAGAAAAGAAAATTACTTTTATGATTGATGTATACATTTTATAAATGTTTTTTTTTATTTTCTCTGGTTGCGTTTGTTTTCCTAAATACTTTCTAGGATAGATCAGTCAGCCCAGCCCATAATAATACGGACTTCCTTGTTTAATAAATCCAGCTAGTCATAAAGGTCGTATTTTCTTTACCCAGTTCCATGCAAAGCAAAAAAATAACATCGGATCAGCTTTCTTTTTATTAAGGAGGCATTACGGTTAAACGCCACTTTTTGACGGCATTTAGCGTTACTTTTGATGATATCACCGTGCCTACCTCCTCAATTGCATTCACAGACTGAATGCAAAGGAAGCATCTTGAATATTTTCAGATTTTTCGGATTAGACTTAGGTGTTAAGTTTAGGGGGGATATTGGTTGTTTTAAAGAGAAATTTGAGTTTTGGGATTCTAAGAGAAGTTAAAAACTAATTTTGAAGTTGATATTTGATGGAAAATCACCAAACCGTCCCCAAACCAAAGCTGCACTTGCGCACGGTCAGGAGGGACGGTTTAGTGCTTGTCCTAAAAAATTTCTTTCTTCAAATCTCCTCAACTCTTTCACTGTCCACCAAAATTTTAACCGTAATGGATGCCCCCTTAATAGAAAGAAAAAAAAATCAGTATAACTAATATCCACAAAAAACGTTGTCCCAGTAGGCTACGGAAGAATTAAGTGAAATAAATATTTACTGTATGTTTACACTAATTGCACATTTTTTTTGCTTCTATAATTTCATTGGCTTAATGGAAAACCATGGCTTTCTAAAATTTGCCATTGTAAACTCACATTACTAACTATATTTCTCGCCGTATCAGTTTCTGGTTGAGAGTGGCTTTAACAGATGAACAATTTGATTTATATATCTAAAATCTTCATAAAGGCAAAGAGAGCAAGCACTACATCAATACATGGGCTAACATGTTTTACTCCAACAAAACACAATTTTTTATTTGATTTATCGAGTTACTAGAACTAAAAATAAAATTTACTTTTGAAATATTATCAATCCTTATTAACATATTAAAAAGACGGAGTTTATTTGGACTATATTCGTTTATGTTTGTTTAATCGTCTTCTTTAATTTTGCGGGTTAAAAAGGTAAAAATACGAACAGTGGGTTTGAATTTTCTAACTCACCATTTAAACAGAAATTCAATTTAAGCTTCTAATCATTGATAACGTTTTTTTTTTCCTGGTCTTGGCTTTCTTCTTGTCTGGGTCACCCTTGACGTTGCTGGCTTTCTCGATTGCTTCCAATTCCCTTTCAAGCGGCTCCTCCTCCTTTGCTGCGTCTTTTGCCTCTGGCAGCGGCTTCGGGACTGGGCGAGTAGATCTCTCTGGAGTGGGAGGTTGCTTGATGGTCTTGCGCCCTGACGGAACGTAGCTGTCCGGTTCTTTTGCTGACTCCAGCCCCTTCAATGCCGTGCCAATGGGTTTGGCCTGGCTGCTCTTCATGGCTTGGTAAACATAGCGCTTCTTGACTGATTGGTCGGAAGTGCAAACGAGCATGGTTTCTTCATTCCCACCAGCCGTGGTCACATTCGACAGCTTCCACTCCTTCCTGGAGGCAGTAAGAGCTCCAATCCGTCCTTGGGCGAGGTGAGCAAAGCCATCTTGTCTTCTCCGTCCTTTACTGCAGGCTTCAAAAACTCAATGTGTGGACGTAGATCTGGCTCACCATCGGGTTCCTCCTCAGCCTCATCCTTCTCACTTTCCTTGTACTCAAAAAGTGACTCAACGTCTGAGGCCGGGATGCTCTCCTCTTTGTCAGACTCAGAAGCTGGGTCTTTTGCTGCTGACGCTGATGCTGCTCTGGTTGATGGTGCTCTGGTTGACCCTGTCATAGCCGAACCTGCGTGGCTGCTGGTGCGTGCTCCAGGTTGAAGAGGGCCTGCCAAGACGGACAGGTGGCAGAATAGAAAAAACACGGGTTCTAAAGGGCAAAATGAATATGGCATTAGCGCAATAGTTTATCAAAAAAGTTGGGCTCAATGTTCTTTAGGTTTTA
>JAOCNB020086494.1:0-11999 GCA_026546465.2 Palythoa caribaeorum | reverse complement strand
GTCATTGACTCCCCCTGGACAGGACACTAATCTGTCGCAGGTTAGCCCCCAGCAGAAGCTGGTACTCATTTTACCGAACTCAGGAGGATGGAAAACTGAGTCAACTTTGGCGAAAAAGAAGGTCTCACAAATGTTCAACACTTGCCTGAGCCGAGGTTGAACCCGGGACCTTGTGATTAGAAGGCAGAGATCTTACCACTGCGCCAACCATGCCACCAACATCGCCCGAAATGGAAGTGACTAGTGAGTAATTATTCACCGAAGTGGAGGCACCGACACTGAGGGGGATAATTGTTTTAGTATTAACCTAGCAGGGGAATAGCACTTTTTAAAAATATAATTTATTTCAAAAACATTTAAAAATCTGGGCAAAAACAAGTTTCACAACCAGTCTTCCACAATCTGTTTCATGCGTGAGTATGTGATCTTATTCAGTTCAGTTGTAGTCATTTCCTTGATAGCTGTTTTAAACTCATTTTGTTGCTCAACCATGCTGCAAAAAGTATTTTCTTTTGTTAAATGTTGTATTTTTCTTCGTGTTTACCAGGACATGGATGAATAGAAAATTTGTAAACAAACTTGAAATGTCGATAGTTTTTCTCAGCTGCCGGCTGAGAAACAAAGCAAACAGCTCTGCTGTTAATATTAGGCGAAAAAAAACTTACCATTAAACACTGAAACACCAAATTTTGTAGCTTTCTTTGTGTTGAAAGGGGTTCCTTCCTTGTTTATTTTAAAAATTTCTTCCGAAATTGAAGCAAAACAGGAAGCCATTTTTTCACAGATGAGTGACCAAAGTGAATAGCGCAGGATATTCGGTGTTTGATGAACCAATCAGAGCGCACAAAAAGTGCTATTCACCTACTAGGTTAAGACAAAGCAAGGATATTCACCGAGCCGCGAAAGCAGTGAGGTGAATATACTTGGCTTTCACCGACACTGAGGTGAATAATTAGTTTAGCATATACCCAACCTGCGAATCGGTAAAAAACATGGAAACCTTGAGGCCATCTTGTTTTTCCCAATTGCTAATCAGTGAATATCCAGGATATTCACTTCTTAGGGAACCAAAAAGAGCATGCGAAAAACACTATTCGCTGGTTGGGTATATGCTAATGTTGGATATTTACTGAACTGGGAAGTGACGGGCTAAATATCTATTGCTAGGTACCAACACAGGGATTTGAATCAATTTGAAGCCTACTGCAAACTACGGAAGAACATGACACTTTTCTTACATCAGCTTTTCATAAATTGTCAGTAGGAAGGCCAATAATTTGACTCCTTTGTTACCAAGATCAAGAAACAAAGCTCTCAATGCAAATTTCAGACCCTCAAAGACTCTCTTATCAGAGATATGATCGTTATCGGATCCTCTGGCAATCAGTTTAATGAGTGACTCTTGAGAATAAAAATGACACAATGGCACAAATGATAAAATTACGACAGTGGCATATTTTGCACGTAATTAATAGGAACTTCAAATTCATATTTGATGTTATTACAAACGATCTCTTTTAATAGTGTTGTGAACACGGGCACAAAAGAAGTGCGGAATTTATGATATAAATAATCTTAGTAATAATAATCTCAGACTGCTGATGGATTCTCTCCAAATATTTAGTCTTGTTCTTGCCAAGCTGGATGTTCTGGACACCTTTGATGAAGTAAAAATTGGAGTGGGTTATAGGCACAACGGCAAGCTGCTCACTTCTTATCCATGTGAGTAATCCAACTTAGTAATGAAGTTAGATATTTACCTCAATAAACAGGTATTGTTTGTTGTTACAGTAGTACGAAATAAATCGATGAATACACTCATCCAAAGAAATGGCATATGCCCCAAGCGGGAATCGAACCCACGTCTCCCTGTATTTTATTCAGGATTGCTAACCACTACACCACTATGGACCACCACGCTCGCAACGTAGCAATTTCATGATTAGTGGAGTTGGCTAACGCGTGAGGATTCCTGGGTCCAATTTATTCATTCGAGAGAAATGCAAATGCGGCCAAATACCACTGTATTGTGTTTTACCTCATACAAGGCTCAGATCAACTGAATAATACCAAATTGAGGAATATATGAAACAACGGTATTGCTCGGCCCAAGCCTATATAAAATATTAGTACGTACTACTTTAACAATAAACATTAATCATATGTTTATATAGGTATGGCCCAAGCTGTTGTTTCATATTTCCCTCAATTTGGTATTAGTTGATCTTAGCCCTATATGAGGTGAAATACATTACAGTAGTATTTGAAATTGCTACGTTGCCAGCGTGGTGGTCCCTGATGGTTAGCACTCCTGACTAGAATACAGGGAGATGTTTGTTCGATTCCTGCGCGGGGCATATACCAATTTTTTTTTTCTTCTCTGTATTAGTATTAGTACTAGTAGTTACCAACAGTAAAAGAATTGCTGTCGAGCTTTGTTTAAGGCAGTATGTATCTACTTGTTAATGGTGGCTTTTTCAAAGCTTTTACTTACTTTAGACTTTCCTATTATCAAGATTTTAGTGTAGTTCGTAGATTTTTGTCAAGGTTTACAGATTTTTAGCATGCAGTGTTGACACAAGCAACCTGCCAGAGTGATCTTTACAGAACTTCCAGTGCAAAAAGTGAATTGAATAACTTACCGTTAAGTCACGCTGAATTTACTCCAGAAATTTTCCTCGATGCATGTGCTTTTAAAAGCAAATGGGGGTTGGACCTCAGGGGCAGAAACAATCTGTTGGCTGTGAGGGGTAGCTACGGCCAATTTGACAGGGGATTGGGGTGCACCTGGCTAGACTGCAGGGGCAAGAGGGCGGAGTCCGGAAGGAACAAACGAAAACACTGCACTATTGAACGTAAAAATTGCGATATTCAACACTAAAATTGCTAGTGCATCTCGCCAAGTTTTTGGCACTTGAGTCATTCCGTAAAAATACGTGCTCATCGACAAATATTTGAACCAAAATGGTACATATACTCAACCATAATGCAAGAAAAGTAAAGTGGAAATCGGACTGAATGACCGTTTTGTATCACAGACAGTATCTACCAAACCATTCCAAAATCATGATTTTGAATGCCCAATACTTGTTGCCAACAATGCACTCGCTCAATTCGGTGAGAATAGTGTGCTGTCTCGCTTCGCTTGACATCAGTTAGTAACAAGATGATTAATTTTTTACATTCAGCAACCCAGGAAGTTCTCGGTCAGGTAGAAGTGGACTACATTACGTTACCAGGTTGGAAAACAAATCTGAGTGAATGCCGTAAATTCTCTGAGTTACCACCTAATGCACAAGCATTTGTGAGAAAGGTTGAAGAACTTGCAGAAATTCCAGGTATTGTCTGAATGTCTAAACTAACAGACCTCTGTAAGAAACTTTCAGTAAATAGTTTTTAAAAAAACTATTCAATGCGTCGGCAAGTAGATACAAACTTGAAGTAATGTCGATAAACAAATTATCATCGCCTCTAAGAAAGCCAGAGATAGAATTATTTTAGTGGGACGAGCTATAGGAATGAGGGAGGCAAAGGTTCATTTCAAGGAAATATTGTTAAAAATGCTCCAGCCAAAACTATTAGGTTTTTGTGTTTTTTGTAAAATCTCGCAATTTAATTTTTTTTGGAGAAAGGGGAGAGGCAGTGCTATGCCCCCGTCCCCCACTAACATGACAAGTGATATGTTGGTAAATTCTCCCAACCGTGCTCCATTCTTTTCTATATAAGCAGTTTGGGAGATTTTGACTTTTCAACTTCCACAGCTTCTTCCTGATCAATTCCGTATTTGTTATTACCGGTTATATTATTTTGTTTAAGTGATGTTAACAAGAAGTTACATGTTGATAAATTGCCTGGGGCTGAAAGGGTTAAATCCTTAAAAGTTCTTTAAGAATTTTTCCTGTTCGTAAAACGTAGTTACAACAGATGTAGAATTCAACCCTAGGATAATCTGATTGAGAAACTTTTTTATATTTCTTGATAGTGTTGGGTCTCTTCACAGACTCAACTGTTATCACCTTCTACCCTCAGTCAGTCAACCTTGTTCCCATGACTTTTCCCTAGAGGGCAGCCGGGACCTCACTTGCAGGGAAAAGCCCTGAGAACAAGGTTCACAGTGGGTGGTCTTGTGGACAGCAGAGATCTAACGCACTTCATTTGTTTGTTCTTTACATTTGCTGAATTTTAAGTTGTTTTCACAAAAACGTTTTAAGTTCGTGAAATTTCCCGTAGTTGAAAAGCTATGATATCCATAAACCCAATGACAAAATAAATTAAGACAAACCTTTCGTTCTACTCTGTTCTTTGAAATTGTGAAATTATTTGTATTTACATCAAAAAATTTTCCTGACCGAAATTGTTTTCATTTCAGTTCAATGGGTGGGTGTTGGCCAGTCACGTGACGCCATGATCCAAATGTTCTAAATTGTGTGCAGAAGGAACCATCACATCAAGTTGTACCCTGCAATTTTCTGTGTTTTGTGTTCCACTGAGCAAATTGAAAACTATAGAGGAAGACAATGCAATGTGAAAACTGAATCCTAAATGAAAGTTAGATTGTGACAAATTTTTTAAGTGTGAAATGTTTAAAAAGAGTGTAGGAGCATAATATTTTAGGCTGAAGGCAGTTATAAAAAGTGTGAGCGTGGGGCTCTACAAAAGGTATATGTTTTTATTTTATATATTTATAGTACAACAAACTAGTTGCAGTTATCGTTCAGTAGGGGTTTCATTAATAGCCTGGTACCGGGTAAATGTACCACCTGAGAGACGTTCACATCCCACCTGAACTGATTTTAGTTACTAGATTTGACACCATAAGACATGAAATTCTTATTTAGACACCGGTAAACGCTTATGATCATGTGACCCCATTCCAGTCCTTTTTTAGCAAGGAAACAAAATAGCGGATACAGTATCATCACTACTAGTACCCGGGATCCACACTGCCATTTGAATCACAAGCTTGAGGACAGAGAACTTTTTAGTCGTTTATAAAGCATATTCGTGTACACGAAACCTCTTGTGAGTTTTGTACGAACAAAGTTAATCTAGACTAAATTAGAAAATTACACTTACTCACATCACGTGGTTTTGAAAATTAATGAATGTTGTTGAACCCATATTTATATGCCAAATGGAAATACTTGGGTTGTAGCAATATTGTTATCTCTGTAGCACAAAGACTTGGGGTTCAAATTTTTAAATGCAATTTCGGAAAATATTTTGAAATAAGCTATGAATTAAAGTTTACTGTATTGTCACTTGTGTGTGCTTTGATTAAATGTTCGTGAAGATGTGGGACCCAGATAAATGAGGTCCTACGGCCAGGTGAGGCCTCTCGCCTCTCCATACAATTGTTTTTCATTGTGTTGGCATGAGAAGTGGGGATCCCTCCGAGGCAGGTTGCAACAGACAGGATTGCCTTGAAAATCCTGGAAAGTCCTGGAATTGGGGAAAACAAATTCCAGGCCCTGGAAAGTCCTTGAATTTAGGTCGCTTTCCTTGAAAATCCTGGAGAAATGGGCAAAAAGTTTCCTTCTTAACTTCCAAAAGTGATAAATTTAAACTGTTTATTGAAATATTTTTGATGTGGCAAAGCCTTAAAACAAAATTCGTGACTCCGGGAGGCTTGATTTTTGTCCAGAAACAAATCTTCTAAAGTTTGTTAATATAGTATGTGTATCGTTAAACTGATTTTTTAAAAAAATATGTAGAGCATTTAAGTTTTATTTGATAGAGAGGGCCCTGGATTTCCTTGAAATATCCTGGAAAAGTCCTTGAATTTCATATCTAGCAAATAGTGGCAACCCTGAACAGAGATATTGGACCTCACCTTACCATGTGATTTTTTCCATGTAAATACATCAGGTTGGGTACCGTGGCTACGTGGGGTGTGTTTCATCAGAGTTATTGAAATTTAAATTGCCTGTGAAAACAATCGTTTTGTGTCGGTGCAATGCTTCACCCATCGTTAAAAGTGACAAAGGCAAGATACAAAGCTGTAAAATTCTACTAAAATTGCTAAAAAAGGAAGTTGACATTTTGCAAAGTTCAGCGTTCGTGCATCATTATAATTATGAACCCGAGGAATGAAAACATCGCTGACGAATCCAAGTTTTTGATGAGGAAATGAATCTGGTCTTATAGCAATATTTCGACTTTAGTTCAAGTCGTAATCATGTTATGAAAAAGATTTCCAGGCAAAGTTATGTATCATTAAAAAATTACTGGTCCCTAGAGGTGTTCATGCTTTCATAGTAAATAAATGAAGCGGTACAGTATGATTATTTGGAGATTAGAATAACTCTTTATCTCTGGAGGCTTTCAGGCCTTCGTTTATTGTTGGTTTTAAATTCTTTATGTAGTAAGCCTGGAGGAATTGCAAACTCGGCTTCTATGGCGTGTCACAATCTTAATGCCGGACCCTGGGGTTGCGTAGATAGCATATAAATGAACAAAGATTTTTCTGGTTGGGACGTTTTAGCTAAGGGATTTTTCCTAGTCTCAAACTACGAGGGATTTTCTTTGAGTCTGAATATGCGCCGGGTTTTTGCCATGTTTGATTTGCTTGGCTCGATCGTGTAATTAAATATGAGAATGGTGCGCCTTTGCGATTTTTGTTTGTTTGGAATATGTACCTTGATCTTGTTAAAAACGTGAAATACGCATACCTGTATTCTTTATATCAGACGAAAACAATGCATTGGTAACTTCTGTTTTCAGACCTATAGATCGATTTGGTGAACTTAAAGGCACATTTCCACTTGATTCTCGAATCGATTGCGATCCTTTGTTTTAAATTCGCATGCGAACATCCAATAAGATGGAAGCCTTTACTTTGTTGCTCTCTGGTCGAAATAAAGAACAGTCGAGCATAACTGCTTTTAACTGGCCACTGTTTATCTGGGGTGGGAGTTACGTCGGCCGTCTCTTTCGAAAAATCGTTTTCTTCCAATAAATATCCTCTTCAAGTATTCCTCCTCCTCGGGTTGACGGCTCTTTTCAATAAACGTCTTCCTCCAATAAATGTCTTGCAATAAACTCCTTCCAAAAACCGCCTGCCTCTAAAATTATACCCTGCCAATACACGTCTGTTTAATTAACGTCTTCCTGTAAGGTTGGCCATGGTGTTTTTTCTTCAGCAAAGAAACATCTTCCTCCAATAAACGTCTTCCTGCAAGATTGGCCACGGTACTTTCTCTTCAATAAATAAAGTCTTCCTCCAATAAACATCTTTCTTGCAAGGTTGGCGATGGTGTTTTGTCTTCAACAAAGAGACGTCTTACAATAAACGTTATCCTGCAAGATTGGCAATGGTGTTTCCTTCAGCAAAGAAACGTCTTCTTCCGATAAACGTCTTTCAGCAAGTTTGGCCATGGTTTTTTTCTTCGGGAAAGAAAAGTTTTCCTCCAATAAACGTCTTCCTGCGAGATTGGCCATGGCGTTTTGTCTTCAGCAAAGAAACCTCTTCCTGCAAGATTGGCCATGGTGTTTTATCTTCAGCAAAGAAACGCCTTCCTCAAATAAACGTCTTCCTGCAAGATTGGCCATGGCTTTTTCTCTTCAGCAAAGAGACGTCTTCCTCCAATAAACGTCATCCTGCAAGATTGGCAGTGGTGTTTCCTTCAGCAAAGAAACGTCTTCTTCCGATAAACGTCTTCCTGTAGAGTTGGCCATGGTGTTTTGTCTTCAGCAAAGAAACGACTTCTTCAATAAACGTCTTTCAGCAAGATTGGCCATGGTTTTTTTCTTCAGGAAAGAAAAGTTTTCCTCCAATAAACGTCTTCCTGCGAGATTGGCCATGGCGTTTTGTCTTCAGCAAAAATGTCTACTTCCAATAAACGTCTTCAAGCAAGATTGGCCATGGTGTTTTATCTTCAGCAAAAAATGTCTTCTTCCAATAAACGTCTTCAAGCAAGATTGGCCATGGTGTTTTATCTTCAGCAAAAAATGTCTACTCCCAATAAACGTCTTCAAGCAAGATTGGCCATGGTGTTTTGTCTTCATCAAAAAATGTCTTCTTCCAATAAACGTCTTCAAGCAAGATTGGCCATGGCGTTTTGTCTTCAGCAAAAAATGTCTACTCCCAATAAACGTCTTCAAGCAAGATTGGCCATGGCGTTTTGTCTTCAGCAAAAAATGTCTACTTCCAATAAACGTCTTCAAGCAAGATTGGCCATGGCGTTGTGTCTTCAGCAAAAAATGTCTACTTCCAATAAACGTCTACAAGCAAGATTGGCCATGGTGTTTTGTCTTCAGGAAAGAAACGTCTTCTTCAGATAAACTTAAATTCTTCTTGTAGAAAATTGTAAATCGCCGTAATTTAACATAGCGATATAACATAAAAGCTTTACTTCAATCTGAGCAAGATTCACGAAAGGTGGGCAGCTCGCCACCACTTTCCCCCGGGACGGGGGAACTACTCCCAATATTGGAATGAATGATAGGGGGGAGGTGTTCGTCGTTTTTTTCCGGGTCAAAATTGAATTTTGGCGTTTTTAGGGGTTTTGAGGAATAAATCGGGGGCATGTTAGAAAACAATATTTCTTAGGAGTGCGAAAACAAAACAAACAAGTTTTATTTCTTCGGTTTTCTCCTGGCTTCATTAAAATCTTTGTTATGACTATGAGGTACTTTTAGGGTCAAACATTTTGACGCTTTGGTATTTTTTTTTTTCACATTTCCCAACAAACATCCCTATCCTTTTCATCCCGGACTCGCCTCTGAAATACAGCGTCTAACAACATCTGTGTGGTGCGGCGTGTTTGGATTCGTTTTCCAATAGCTTATTTTATTTTATTTTTCTTAAATAAAAATCGCTTGCAGAAATATTAAATCACTGAACAATTTGAGGCTGAAGTCGCCGAAAAACGTTTGAGAAGAAATTCATTTTGCCGAACCTTATTTACTGGTCCTTATAAAAATACAGCGTGTAATTTTTTTTCTATCTTCTGCCTTTTTTTTCAAAAGGACACGAAAGCCCCCTCAACGAGTAATTATTCTGCTATTTTCCTTTATGTTGAAAAAAGTTCTTTTATTCGAAGACCAGAGTAATCTTCGAGCAGGCCCATCTTCAGCGAAGATAGAAAAAAAGAAGCGCCTGGGGTGAGAGAAGAAAAGAAGGGCCTCTGCACTCGAGGTACCCCAAAATCCATTTTTTATTTCTCTCCGCTCACTTCATGAATTGGATTTTCCATGCTGCATTTCTTACTGTCAAATGTTGAGTTGAAGTGAAGTGTATAACAGGCTCCTTTACTCAATCCAAAGAAAACAAAACTCTTACATTTAAAGTGTAGCCCCGGGGAGGGGTACTGTCATATATGGACTATGCGGGTATGTGCCGCCCGACAGGGTCTACTTTTTCAACCTAAATTCATAAACAGGGTATGGGTTTTTAACAGAAAGTTATAAACAGGGTACACTTTCAGCCTCTTTAACTGTCATAGACAGGGTTAATATGTCATAGACAGGGTAGAATTCTGTCCGCGGTGCCAGTGTTCTGGTATCAGAAATAATTTTGTTTTTAATCGGAGACAGGAACAAGCTGTCAACAGCTGCATTCAAGCGCGTGAGTAGTACCCCGCTTGACGTGACAAGCCACACATATTGTACTGATAATAGGTACATTTTGTCCTTTTTGTTTGCTAATCCGATAACACTTTAGGAAAAGGCGAACTCGCAAGTTTAGTGTTTGATGTGCGTAGTTGCAGCTGACTAGTGAAGGATAGTAATTCAAAAATATTTCTGAAAATTCTTAATTAGGAAAAATAAAAACTATCTTAATTAGTCCTAAACAGGATGTGCTTTATCTTTATACCTCATGCCATAGAAAGGGTATTGAAATGCCCATTTTTTGTCATAAACAGGGTCAGGGTTTGACAATATGGGCGGCACATCTTCACCTATATAAGGTGGGAGTACCCCATATATGTCATAGAAATTGAACCTAAAATCCTATCATAAAAAAAATTCAAATCTCTCAAAATCTTTTAAAATATACATCAGATACAGGAAGTAAAGGTAAGAATCCTTAATCGGTAAAGGAATTAAAACAGAACGTTCAACACAAACCTGAAGTGGTTGAGAATCTCAGAAAAATGTTGAAGTTCAGCACTCCTTCATCGTCTCCTCTTGAGCTTTGATAAATGGACGATTTAATTGGTGAAAAAGTCTTTAAAGCCGGAGAGATCTTTCTAAATTAAGTTTGAACTTCAAGGTCGTTGACGATGTCAGCATTGAAAACAGAAAGTCGTACTTCACGAGTTGAATTAACTCCAAAGCACCTGGACGTTTGAGATGTTTCCTAATTATGATTTTAGCATACTTTGATAATTCTTATGAATTTGATTGAACAGTTTTAGGCCCAGGTTAAAAGTCGAACTCCACATGTGCCGAATCTATAATGCAAATGAGGTAGAACAATAGAATTTGCTCATTAACATTAGATTCGGCACATGTGAAGTTCGACGTTTGAACCGGGCCTTATGTATTGCAATAGAGTAGATAGCTTTGGTACAGTACCATTGCATACATAAATATGCTATTTTGTAATTAATAGTAGGTAATTGACGCTCTTTGTAGAAGGTCCTTTATCAAATATGCCAAGCAGGATGTTCGCTAAAGTAATTTGAAAATCCAAATTTGTTTTTGTTTGGACCAATTTTTGCCATAATTTACAGATCTGAGGGCATTCATAAAAGAGATGGCTTATTGTGTCTGTAGAAGAATTGCAAAAAGAACATTTACGGTGATCTATTATCTAACTTGGAACAGGAATTTATTTGTTGGTGAAGGAGTTTATATTGGAAACAACGGAATTTAGTATCGTTTGTACATCGAAAAGGAATACTGTTTATTTATATTGTTTATTATATTATTTATTACGTTATTTATTATAGTGTTTGAAATGTGTGGACAAACACGAGGTGAGAGTTTTTGATATGACTTCTCAATCGGCCATGAGAATTTTCAAATACAAACACGGAAACAAGACAAAGTGTGAGAAGTGTTACTGGAATGCAATGCCCATTATTTACAAGGAAATTATTCATGTCAGGCTTTCTGATTTTTGAATTCAAACGTTTGTCTGACTTTTCTTTCGATTTCATGGAAGGAGGAGCTCTTCGAGATTTCGTGACGGGAATATGTACGGAATCGCAAGACACGCGTGCTATCAGTCTCAACTTTACTGCCGGGTTTATTAAGCAAACTGGCGAGCGGTTTCCCCCGAAGACGGTTACGAAATCGTGCCCGCTATCGGACACTACCTGGCAGAGAAAAACGAACCAGACTGTGGCGATAAATGGTATGTGGGTTATCAAACATGAAATTGTTACTATACTTTATGCATGTCCGAAGTTATTTCTATGAGTAAAACTTCGAATTCTCTCTTTTACCGCTAGATACCTCCTGTTTCTGCCTTTGACGCTAACATTTCGTATGCGCGGAAATGTATTTTCGAGCTGCGGTTGCAAATTGCATATAAACAATTAAAATCAAGGTTAATTATCTTAAACAAGGATTTGAATCGTTGTTAATGAGAGTTATTGAATTGTATCCATGAGTTGTATTTAATAGTAATCAACAAAACATCTCATTAAAATGCAAGTTTTCATCTCGTGCTCAGATGAAAAACAGCGATTCATCTCAAAGACTCAAATGTTCCGTTCTTCAGTTATACCCGTCATTTTCCTTTTGAGCTAAAATGTACTAGAGTATTAAATCACCACTGAAATGTTTTTTTAAAATGGCAAATAAAACGAAACAGAATACACGCTTTTTTTATAAGAACCAGTAAATTTTGCCGAGACTCTATGTTCATACATTTTTGGCAATTTCTGCCTAAATTTGTTCTTACTTTGTTCTTATTTCTGAGAGCGGTTTCTAATGAAGAAAAAACAAAATAAAACAAGGTATTGGAATATGAAACGCCTTGCGCCACACATGTATTGTACGGCTGAATTTAGAGGCGAACTACCTTCATTGTTTGTTGAGCAGTC